>CM057340.1:229872956-229902956 GCA_030015575.1 Agapanthus africanus
GTCATCTCATATCATATCCTATCTCGTATCATAATCACATGTTGCTCACTTTATATATATCACTATTCATATGGCATTATCATCCAAGACCCGCTATCATATCAGGACGTATATCAAGTACGAATCCTTCCAATCACCGATATCATAATCTGAGATCAACTCTCATTGACTCATCTCAATCCCACGTATCATCCTTAAATCCGGATGTGAACACATAGTCCCATACCCACGTGAACACATATCTATATAGAATCCCATAACCACATATGTAATAAGGGTGTATGCAAGTATGTATGTGGGAAATCGTTTTGCGAATTTTCCCGTTTTAGGGCAAAATTGTCGGTTTTTCCCGTTTTAACCCGATTTCGATCAAACGTCCGTATAAGCTTACCGGAACCTTTTTTAGCTAAAATAAAGCTTGTGCGCGAACTTTAGGGGTATTTAGGAGATTTTGGTTCAGATAGAATTTTTCCCAAATAAAATATTATTTTAGCCGGAAAAAATATGCACGTAAATCGGGAAATTTCTTCTAAATGAAAATTCTTGAAAATTATCACCACAATTATTTTAGAACCTTCTTTTTAAATATCTAGATTTTTATGGTGAAAGGATTTATTTTTTAAAAAATAAAGAAAAAGAGAAGTAGTCTGAACATAAGCTTTTTTGTTTTATTATACTATTATTCTTTTTTCTTCTAGAAAATTCTACAATTCACCAAAAACCATATCCTTCATTTGGCCGGCCCCTCTCTCCCCTTTGCTTCCCTTGTTCTTCCTCACTCATTTTTCATCATTTCTTTTACAAATAAATCATGAAAATTCCAATTTAATTCATAGAAATTCAAATAAAATCCAAAAGCTTCTTTCTTCTTCACAAAAGTTGCTTGGATCTTCATTCTAGTGAGGATTTTGGAGGCTAAAGTTTGGTTTTATCCTTGATTCAAGTGGTGTTCTTGAAGGTATAAAATCCTAACCCTAATCTCTAATTGTTAAGTTTAAATCTTTATACTAGCTTAATTAGATGTTAGTTTAAGGTTTAAATTTCATGTTTCAAAATTCTAGAAATAGTTTTAGAAATTCAAGTTAAGGTTAAAGCTTAATTTAAGTGTTTAATATTTAATTGAAGTGTTAATTTGTGAATTGGAAAAGCTTAACCTAGTAGAAAATGCTAATTTTTGTTAATTACTACTTTGTCTGATTAAGGGTTTTTGCTTACTAGGTTTTTGCTAAAACTTAATCAAGCAAGTTTAAAAATATAGAAATGGTTTAAATGGTTTAACCTTGCTATTTGAAGATGTTTGTAAACTATAGTTTTGGTAAAACTTGTAGTTTTGTGCTAAAAAGATAAATACTGCTTACTAGATTTTGGTAACTTTTAGGCGTGGGTTTCTTTTGACGTTGCGACGTTATTTATATTGAGACCATGTTTATTGTTGTGTTTTGAATGCGCGATCGGGACGATCAGAATCTGGACTAGGTGTTTCGTAGTTTGGCGACCCTAGTTAGGATTTTTGGCCGATGTCGTGCGCGTTAGATGCGCTAAGCGCGCAGTGTAATTTTCAGGTCGTTATTCTTGCGTTTCGATGTCTTTTCGTCGATGTAGAATATATGCTTATGTGTTGTGTTTGTGAAATTTTAGGTTCGCAAGCGGGGACTTCGGACGCTACGACAATGGGAAACAGGTGGTAGGATTCACCTAGCTTGGAGCGTTGGTGAGTAGATTTAATATCTACAGGGGAATCGCCCACATGGTGTTATGCGTCAGGGCTAGAGATTTTATTACTTGTCGCATATTCTACGTTATTGTTAGAATTACGCATTTACCTTATTACATAGATGTAGTTGTGCCTGGACTAGTAGTAGTAGGACATTGCATATTTTATTGACGATTCATGTTACACGAGCACTGATTGTATGCTACACACACCGTCAATAATTGCCTTGTCACGCATAACCCACTTATAGATATAATATTGCTTGGTTAGGGACATTGAGACTTTGATTCATATTTCTTTACGCATTGACTTATAGCATACCTGTATACCTACATGCTTACACATATGTTCTGACATACTTACATGCTAGTTACCTGTATACCTATAGAGTATTGTACCATTAGTGATAGGTACATGCACACTTTACGTCATAGCTACAGGTATACCTTGCACATACTATTCTTATACCCAGGAGGTATACTACATCATTACTTATAGGTAGATACATATATCTTGCTATACCTTTATGTTGCACATATATCTGGTTATAGCTACATGTTTACCTTTACTTAATGTTATTTTAGAATTGGAGAGATTAGGAACCGCATGATATTATTTTAACTTGTTACAGTTAATTGCTGCTTTTCCTCTATATGCTCGCATTTCAGATTTATGATGCGTATACTTTATTCATGGATTTTCGCATTGAGATATGGATTTTTCATAATGTTTTCTGGATTTGGGAACCATGGTAGTTCATGAAATTATGCATTATTTGAAAAACCCGGTTTCCCTTGATATGTTATTTCAGCAGCCACCATGAGATTTGTCGTTTACGATGTGTATACCCCACGCGAGGAAAGGAGGGGTCCGTATGCGGGTACATGGTGGGGCCCGGAGGTACCCCGAAGCAAGAACGATGTCGTGGTGTCAGGCGATGAGGCTTAGGGGAACCATACTATCCGGTGACAGGACCAATGACTCAGCGGCTATCATGTGGATACCGACAGGAGTCATGTACGTATGGATACGTCGAGAGGCGAGGGTCAGAGCTAGGCACTCGAGCTTTCGGGATAGCATATGATACGTACCTATCAGGGGGCCAGTCATGGAGACAGCACCTGATGGATCAGCATTTCTGTGTCGATGCTGGGCACATTGGTTTCATGATATTTCTAATTACTCCTTTGTATATATAATAGGGGATTGAGCCGCTGTTATATATACCCTTACACCAATATTAGTGGAATGGGACGGTAATATATGTGTATTGACCTCATCATATTTATTTACGCCGTTATATTTAGGATGTTAGAATTTTGCTGGTGATTTGATTCGGGATATAAGAGATTCATTTGAGATTGGATACTGGATAGATATGTGAGATCTACTTGCTGGTGTACATTCGAGATATGTGAGATATACTTGATATGGTACATACGAGATATGTGAGATCTACTTGATATTGTACATTCGAGATATATGAGATCTACTTGCTGTTGTACATTCGAGATATGTGAGATATACTTGATATTGTACATACGAGATATGTGAGATTCACTTGATTTTGTACATTCGATATATACGAGATATACTGGATGATTGTACATTCGATATATGTGAGATATACTTGAGGTTGTACATTCGGGATATATGAGATATACTTGATATTGTGCAATTGAGGAGAGGTGATACTTAGATAATATGAGTGCCAATTTGGGGGCTGATTTGAGGAATTGGTATTTAAATTGTCTTACTGGATTGTGATCCTACCACGACGTCAGGATTCCGTAGAAATGACATACTTCACACCATACCACACCTTATCTGTTTGTGCATTGCTTCATGTACTAGTAGTACCTGTTAGTGTACCTTTCATGATTATTGCACATTTACATTCTCATATCCCTATTGCATGATTATTGTATACTGTTGTCATATCATTATTGCTTTATATATATTGGTTGTACCTGCTAGTGTACTTTCCATTATTCTGCATTCATATGACATGTTATTACTGTTAATTGCATATCTTAGATTCACGCTTTATGTGCATACTTGCGATTACCTGCATATGTTATTTACTATTCATGAGTTGGCAACTCACCCCCGTTGTGCCACAGTGTTTGCAGGTGTTCCTCAGGATAGTCAGAGGCAGGCTATTATCACACATCTTATCATCTTTTGCTATGGATACCGCATCAGCTCACAGTGTGCAGTTTGCTTAGGTGGGTTTTGTGTTTATTCGTTGTATTGTATATTCGTTGTATCCATGTACTCTCCATCTACTATTTTCTTATTGACTTAGAGACTTGGTGAGGACGATGTTGTATATTATGTTGGATTTGTTGTCTTTTATACAGTTTCCTTTCTATCGTCTTCTATTTCTTCGCTACGGCGTCTTATATTTGTTGTAGTGGTTGTTTTCCGCCTTTGGGTGTGGATTTGCTCCCGTTGGTGATACTTTACTTTATATTTATGTTGTGCCCATTTTTGGGGCTAGCTTTTACAAAGGAGGTGCTGCCAAAATTTTAAAGGAAATAAAGTTGGACATTTGAAGAATTTGGGTTGTGATTTCAAAGAATTTTAAACAATGTTTCATATCTTTTCTGGTATTTTAATGGTTTAGATTTCTGGGTTTTGGCTTTCTTTTACGGCGTTACGCCTGTAGACGTTGCGTAGTATTAGGGCCGTCACGTGCCAATTTCGGGTCGTGACAATATAAATCTACTCACCTTTCTTTATGCGTGCCGGTGCCGATGTCGCCATTTGCATCTCCAACGCTCCAACGCTACGTAGGATACCTACAAGAATATCACACGCTAAAACACATGAAAACCATGTCGGAAGCCAAAATGGTGCTCGCTACGCTCATAGGTAAAAACCTGTATCCTTGCGGGTAAACACAGCCAATATACCTCTGCCGTCGGCGTTCAACCGCCACCCGACAGAAACGAATCATCGAATACCAAAATCCATACGAAAACAAGTCGTAAATCATGCGCCAACTCAAGAAAATCAACCCAGATTCTACCCTGATTGGAATCAGACAAAACTAGACATACCAGGGGTCAAGTTTACAGGTAAAAGAGCCGTACACAAAAAACGAGGGGGTTTCCTCCTGCTCTAGCCGCAAATTGCGGCCAGAAGGAATAAAATGGCAGCCTGAAATGGGAGTTGGGGGCTAGGGCTTTGGGTGTTGGTTCCTATATGCCTGCATGTCTCACGTCTAAGTCAATTATATTTTAGGAGGCCCCGGGTTGTAGCAGATTCCAGAAAGGCTTAAAAAGTCAACAAAACGCTAACCGACACTAAATCGAACATTCTGGTATTTTTGCTGGAATCTGGGGAAATTCTAGGGTGAACTGGTCTCAAACACACCTAATAAGGTTATACCAACCATCAAAACCAACACTTGGTCAAGTCTCACTCAAATTTGCCTAAACTAGCACTAGATCACAATAATAACACTAAGTTTCAGCTTTACGACCAAAATCAAGCAAGAAAGGAGTTGGGTTGTGAGATTATACCTCAAAGGAATCCTAGGATGTAGGAGAAGAGAGGATGAAGGAAGGAGGAGGGGTTGCTGCTGCTGTGGAGCTGTTGTTCTGCATGTTGCTGTTACTCAGGCTGCTGCTGCTGCTTGTTTATTTGTTATTTTCTGTTGTGTGAGGCAGCAACTGAAGTGTTGGGCTGTGGCTGATATAGGGTGGAGTGTTGTAGTTGTGTGCAGCTGGTGTAGAGTAGCTAGGGGGGTGTTGATGGCTGATGGCATAGTGGCAGCTGATGCTAGGGGCTGGGGTGGCTGCAGCTGCTGCAAGTTGCCGATGTTTTGGGCAGCAGCTGATGCCAGTTGATATGGGGGCTGATGCTTTTATTGCTGATGTGAGTGTGTTGGTATGGGGCTAAGGTGTTAGGGGTTGATGCTTTTATTGCTGATGTTTGAGTGTATGTGAGTGAGAGGGAGAGATGTGAGAGAGATAAGCAAAAGGCTTGAAGTGAAGTGAGGTTAACTCCTATCATCTTCACTCAACATTAAATGCAAGTCATGGCACATCCATCATGCCTCCTCTCTCTCTCTCTAGCCATAAGTCAACCCCATCCCTAAACACCATTAATTAAGCTCAATTAATCCTACTCAAAGCTAAACCCTTAATTAACCCACTTAACTTAACCAAATGGTTTAGACCCACCATGGTCATCTAAACATGGTTCATCCCTAAGACATCATGAGTCCATAACATGAGACAAGTGTGGAAAATGTTATGTGCACAATTTTGCACAAAAGCCAAAAATCCAAATAGCGATTTTTGATCGTGATTAACACTAAAGTCGCATATAATTTATCATAAAAACTGTAAATGGCATATTTCCACAAAATAATCTATTTTAGAATTTCCAAAATCTTTCTCCGGAATTTTCCCCATTTATCGGTATTAAATTATACCGACTATTAAAATATTCATTAAAAATTAATATTAAATTATGAACATTCCCAAAAATAATACTTTATTTTTTAAAAATGTGACAGTCTTCCCCCCTTAAAGAAATTCGGTCCCCGAATTTAAATCTAAGCCTCCAAATTCTAAAACATTTTAATAAAATGTCCAAGTCAACGGGCTCCGAAATTATCAATCCATAGAACGCATCGTAGTGCAATACATGCGCATGCGTAACGAGCAGATAACTTGAAAACAAAACTCCGTCAAGCATCTCGCAATCATCGGAGTCAAGGTGAAACACGAATGCCAAACCCAAGGCAAAACCGATATGCTAGAAATCGGAACTATATATGTAAATACCAAATCCGTACATGTAAATATCTTGAAGGGAATGCATGCCAAAATATATATATATATATATTTTTTAAGTCAATGTGTAATGCACATAACACTGCATAGTGGCGGACGTCTTTATAAGAAAATAGCCATATACGTATATATCTTTTATTTAGTATGCACGATCCGCCGTTTTGAAAACAATTTAGAAGGGTTCCCCCTTTTCGAACGCTTCGTGTCGTATCGGACACGTATGTAAATAATGAGACTATAGCTCAGTTTTGGAAATCCCTTGAAATCTATCCATGCATGCAAAATATATCCAGGCACTGTCCTCTGACTAGTCCTGCTCAGTGCGGAAACAAATCGCAATATCACGAAAACGTACTGCTCCATAAGAAATTTTTCCCAAAACATGCATATGAATACACTGTGCGTCCGGCGCACGGAAATCAAAATCCCTACATGTGCCAAGCAGGTGCACAAAACAACATCTAAGTGCATCGGGTGTGCACGAAACATCTGTCATGGGCCAAGTGTGTGCCAGACAGCAAAACAGGTGCATATGATATGCACGAAGAATCTCGATTTAGTGCATCTGGTGTGCACCAAATCGCATCTCATAACATGCGCCCAACATGCGCTAAAAATCCAAATCCGGTGCATCCATCATGCACAAAATCATGAAATCCAATATCGAGCGCTGAACACGCGCAAATCCAATCAGGTGCATAAAATGCACAAAACAAATATCAAGCATCACCCTCGAAATCGAGGTCCAGTGCATCCAAGTGCACAAAATACATGTCGCTGCACTGCAAGCATATGTAAACTATACAGAGTGCAAAAACCAAACCGTGTGCGTGCATACGCACCAAATCAACTCAAATATCTAAAACCCATAAAATCACAAACATGTGAAACCAAGGCACGAAAACGATATCAAGTGCAACAACTGTGCGAAAATCGTAAATCCTTAATCGTCAAAATCAACTCATGTGAATAAATCGCCCAAAACATCGAAATCAAGTTTGGCAGAATAGTTCCGCTCAATCACAACTTCCAAGAATCTCTGGCCAACTGTCGTGATCACTCACAGCACGTCTCGTCGACGATCCTGAACTCTGGCCTGCTGGTGTGCATAACATGACCACTCCTTGGTCCAAGTCTTCTCTCTGTGTATTACTAATCTCATGATCCATCGGCTCATTGGCCCTGTCAGGTGTGCTAACGGGGATGATTCCGTTCTGGTACTTCTCTGGTCATCTCTCGGTCAATCATAGCGACGACTCGTAAGGCAACATGTCACTGGCGTTGGCATCTGGCTCTCTGAATGCACGTGACACATCTGATCCTAGGTGCAAGTATCATTGCAGCAGTGTCCAGGAAAGAATCCTGCTCAAGGTCTATTCCAAGTCTCATCTCTGCCAATTGTCCGGGAGTCATCGTCCTTTACTATATCTACGACTTATTCTGGAACGGCTGCATACTCATCGCGACTCCTTCTGGAAGGTATATCCAGTACAATGCCTCGGCATGCGTATCGCATCTCTGATGTCAACGGAGTGGAACGTCATCATATCCAGATCTTGTATGAACCTCTTACTCCACTTTTCTCTAATGTCGACTGCTTCGGACTCGTCTCGTCGTGGCTGCATGGAAAGAGCTCCAACGGCTATCCTCGTATCTGGAGTTTCCCAAGAAATGCATCTCCCCACCTAGCATCCGAATTAAGTCGAGCCATCCGATCGATTTGTCAAAACCTCATAATCCCCCAAGAGCTCTACACCTTGGGTACAGTATAATAGTATTGAGTACATACCACAACATCGGTGGTCCAGCCGTAGAAGGGCAAACCCAAGCCTCACTAATGGCGCTGGAGAACTGCTGCAAACCCTAAGGTTCAAGGGCTTTCACACGGTCATTAAGTCGAGTTAGGGTTTCATTCTTCTAGAGGGACCATAGAATTGCCTGCCTGTCTTTCCGAATACTTTAAACTTGGAATAATAGTTTTTTGACATTTGATCGTCTCTGTCGACTCTCAATGCCTCCGTGTGAAGTCGTCTCAGCTGGAATCAATCTATTGATGACCTTTCATCGGGGTAGCGAACAAACCACACATCCTAGTCATTCATCCTCGGGGACTAGCGACCTTCTATCATCTCTTAGTACACTCGTACCACAATAGCTCCAACATCTGGGGCGATATCTCGTCGTTCATAGCAATACTGGCTCACTCGTCTGCACGCTGAACAGTGCCTCAGTCATCATGAATAAGCCATACATCAATGGTCATCACAATCTGGCTGGACTCTCTCAGTGGCTCAATCCTCTGGTGCTGATCGGCGCGTCCGAGTAATCTTATACAGCGATCCATCCACACTCGTGGAGCGAAAACACAGTAAAAAGAAACATCTCTACAATTGTGTATCGCCAGAATCATGCCCTGGTTAGTCCTCGTTCATGACGAGCTCATGCTGACCGCAACTCTAGCCGTAGCTCTCCCTGCCCGTAATCGAGGCAGCAAAACCATAACTGGTACCGATGAGGCTAGATCGGGAAGGGATATAATACTGAATAAGAAATGTACATCCTAAGGCTTCTTAAGTGGAGTGGCATGTCGTAAATATGCCGCGGAACATACCCACGATACGTCACTCTACTTTAGTCACCTATTCCATCAGCCAAAGGTCATCGTATGCTCCGAAGGTAAAACCTAACGCTCTGATATCAACTTTGTCACGACCTGAAAGTACGGAACATGACCGGCACTTAGGCTACGGACGTCTCAAGGCGTACGTGCTCTAAGTAAGCCGATCCCAGAAATCCAAACCAAGAAAAGTAGTGGAGTGAAGGAAAAACCATATGTAAATCAACCAGCTTGCAACATAATATACAACACCTAAAGGCGAGGATCACAACAGAAATGAAACTCAACAGCACGAGATCCACAGAAATATAACGCGCGACTCTAAGGTCGAAAGAATAAACATCACTGGTCTCTATCTCATTTAAGTACCTATTTGGTTGATGGAACTTCTAGATACAACTGAAATATAATATACAAAGTATAATGATGGGTATGATACAAATAACCCACCTACTAGCAAGTCACCTGAAGAAGCTGTGCCCGCAAAGCCGTAATGAAACCCGTACGGAAACACCTGCAAGAAACTGGGGCACAACGGGGGTGAGTTGCCAACTCGTGAATAGAAAAACATCTACGAACAGAAAATCGTATGTATGACGCAATCCTAGGTCATCCGATCATAATATATAATCCTTAAATATATAGCCAGCATTCTATAACAATGGCTAGGGTAACTATCTAACCCAAATGTAATCCCATGTACCCGTGTCAATGTCAGTGCCTCAGGTAGCAATGTATCATATGAATGATGTATGAATGCATGAAAAGTATGATCAATGTAATCAAAGTCTGTATGTGATCAATGTCTGTATATTGGTGGATCCCGTCCACGTGTCACCCAATGACAATAAACATCATGCATGTACATATGAGGATATAGTCAACATCATGGAAAACATCATGAAACCTGTGCCCAGCATCGGCATAAAACATAGCCTTAATCTCAATACCTCAATGCCTCTGATAAGTCTCACTATCTAGGGCGCCGTCAATCCAGACCGGCCCCTACCATCAATCTCAAGACTACGACGGTATCCTCCGGATATCCGACGCGTCGGGTAATATCACCGGTCGGTAGTGCTCCCCTACCAAGCTCAACGCCATCTCCTGCGATCTTTTTGCCCCGGGGTACCACACCAGGCCCACCATATACCCGCAATCGGCCTCATCCGCCTCCTCGAATCGGGTTTCACATGTCGCTCTCAGCACCGAGAAAACACATGGTAGACGCACTGAAATATCATATCAGGGGTAACCGGGTTTTTACAACAATTACATAATCTATTTGAAATACCCGCGGTTCCCAAATCCAGAAATATCATAGAACAACATATCTCAATGAGCATAATTAGAAAACATGATGTATGTGACATATCAATGAAGTGCAAGTATAACAGTATATCATGCAACATGGAATAATAGTATGCACATACAAGGGTCATATCCTGCAGCAATAATACTACTGTGTAGTGACATGGCAATTACCGATGAAGATGTGTGCGAACTGGCAAGTAAGTGTACGTGGTACATACGCATCATCGGTAATGGTGCTGGTGTCCTAACAGCATGATATCAACAATAGAATATGAATCACAATAAATATGCGATGCAGAGCAACAATAATAAAGTGCGGGAGCTGAATACCAAACACAATGATAGATAAACTGCATCTAATGTCATAAGAGTCATAAAGCTACACCACTATAAGGCTGAGCTAAAGCTAAGAGTAGATAAGGGAAACCGCCTAACCTCTGATTCGATACATATAAATATATATAGTCGGTGATCCCGCCTCGATAATATCACATCCGATACCATATCTCTATAATCGGTTATTCCCAAGTCAAGAGTGTGGATCAAATATCAATTTACAGCTCGCAGGTAAATCCGTCGTACGGCATCCCAAATCTGGGTACGGGTCAATATCACATCCGTCATATCATTCATCTGGTATTCTCTAAATCACATATCATAATCTGCGTACTGACCTACGTCTAGTACAAGGCTAACATCATCACTATAATTATGATCTGACTACTGATCGACAGTCTCGTATAAATCGATATCATCATCATATATCGTCAATATAATCATAATCCGGCTTCCGATTGACAGCCTCTAGCAAAACAATATCATCAGCATATATCATCTCAAGGAGTAAACAACGCCCAAGGCGGCCTATCATAAATATCTTGTCATCTCATATCATATCCTATCTCGTATCATAATCACATGTTGCTCACTTTATATATATCACTATTCCTATGGCATTATCATCCAAGACCCGCTATCATATCAGGACGTATATCAAGTACGAATCCTTCCAATCACCGATATCATAATCTGAGATCAACTCTCATTGACTCATCTCAATCCCAAGTATAATCCCCAAATCCGTATGTGAACACATAGTCCCATACCCATGTGAACACATATCTATATAGAATCCCATAACCACATATGTAATAAGGGTGTATGCAAGTATGTATGTGTGAATATTTATGTGTAGTGCACCCACTACCCTAGGGTTCGTAATCCAACACACCAATATCTATGTTAACATTATTATTGATCCCAAATGACATATAATATTTGTAAGTGTGTATACGCATCCGTATACATCACGACGAATTGCGGGGGTGCTATACGCCATCCACCCGACTTCTCCCCGTAGATATAAATCTACTCACCTTTCTTTATGGGTGCTGGTGCCGATGTCGCCATTTGCATCTCCAACGCTCCGACGCCACGTGGGATACCTATAAGAATATCACACGTTAAAACACATGAAAACCATGTCGGAAGCCAAAATGGTGCTCGCTACGCTCATAGGTAAAAACCTGTAGCCTTGCGTGCAAACACAGCCAATATCCCTCTGTCGTCGGCATTGAAACGCCACCCGACAGAAACGAATCATCGAATACCAAAATCCATACGAAAACAAGTCGTAAATCATGTGCCACTCAAGTAAATCAACCCAGATTTTAGCCTGATTGGAACCAGACAAAACTAGACATACCAGGGGTCAAGTTTACAGGTAAAAGAGCCGTGCACGCAAAACGAGGGGGTTTCCTCCTGCTCTGGCCGCAAATTGCGGCCAGAAGGAATAAAATGGCTGCCTGAAATGGGAGTTGGGGCCTAGGGCTTTGGGTGTTGGTTCCTATCTGCCTACATGTCTCACTTCCAAGTCAATTTTATTTTAGGAGGCCCCGGGTTGTAGCAGATTTCAGAAAGGCTTAAAAAGTCGACAAAACGCTAACCGACACTAAATCGAGCAATCTGGTATTTTTGCTGGAATCTGGGGAAATTCTGGGGTGAACTGGTCTCAAACACACCTAATAAGGTTATACCAACCATCAAAACCAACACTTGGTCAAGTCTCACTCAAATTTTCCTAAACTAGCACTAGATCACAATAATAACACTAAGTTTCAACTTTACGACCAAAATCAAGCAAGAAAGGAGTTGGGTTGTGAGATTATACCTCAAGGGAATCCTAGGATGTAGGAGAAGAGAGGATGAAGGAAGGAGGAGGGGTTGCTGCTGCTGTGGAGCTGTTGTTCTACTTGTTGCTGTTGCTGTTACTCAGGCTGCTGCTGCTGCTTATTTATTTGTTATTTTCTGTTGTGTGAGGCAGCAACTGAAGTGTTGGGTTGTAGCTGATATTGGGTGGAGTGTTGTAGTTGTGTGCAGCTGGTGTAGAGTAGATAGGGGGTGTTGATGGCTGATGGCATAGTGGCAGCTGATGCTAGGGGCTGGGGTGGCTGCAGCTGCTGCAAGTTGCTGATGTTTTGGGCAGCAGCTGATGCTAGTTGATATGTGGGCTGATGCTTTTGTTGTTGATGTGAGTGTGTAGGTATGGGGCTAAGGTGTTAGGGGCTGATGCTTTTGTTGCTGATGTTTGAGTGTATGTGAGTGAGAGAGAGAGATGTGAGAGAGATAAGCAAAAGGCTTGAAGTGAAGTGAGGTTAACTCCTATCATCTTCACTCAACATTAAATGCAAGTCATGGCACATCCATCATGCCTCCTCTCTCTCTCTCTCTAGCCACAAGTCAACCCCATCCCTAAACACCATTAATTAAGCTCAATTAATCCTACTCAAAGCTAAACCCTTAATTAACCCACTTAACTTAACCAAATGGTTTAGACCCACCATGGCCATCTAAACATGGTTCATCCCTAAGCCATCATGAGTCCATAACATGAGACAAGTGTGGAAAATGTTATGTGCACAATTTCGCACAAAAGCCAAAAATCCAAATAGCGATTTTTTATCGCGATTAATACTAAAGTCACATATAATTCATCATAAAAACTGTAAATGGCATATTTCCACAAAATAATCTATTTTAGAATTTCCAAAATCTTTATACGAAATTTTCCCCATTTATCGGTATTTAATTATACCGACTATTAAAATATTCATTAAAAATTAATATTAAATTATGAACATTCCCAAAAATAATACTTTATTTTTTTGAAATGTTACAAAACTATAACTGATTTAATGAGCCATTCACAGTTTCACAGTCTGAATTCGTTCATACTTATACTTGCATGGCTTAATCTTTGAGACAAGCATATGACTACTGGCATGATCAACCAGGTAGCACGTCCTCGGCGACATCACGCTGCCGGAGACCCGCCACCCCACGAAGGGGAGGAGGACTCGGCGAGCAATGAGTCATTCGTTTGAGAGTGGGACATGGCAAGGGTCCGAGAGACGCACACCCAAAAGGCCCTCCGGATCCACCGCATCCACAAGCCCAAAAAGCTCCACGACGGCCGGTCGGGAAGAGACGGCCTGGCGAGGCCACCGCCGACCGAGAGCAGGCGAGGTCCGACGTCATACGCTTCCCCTCCGCCGAATGGCGGGAGGAGGACGATCGTGAGCATAGGCCGCAGTCGGGTTCCGCACGGATCTGGTTCGCAACACAGGCAACGGGGCTGAACGCCGAGCCGACATGAGGCCGAACGGTGAGGGCGCATGTAGGGACAGCAGCGACGGCGGTTGGCTGCGCAATAGGCAGGGAACAAGCCGGGACATGCGGTCCAAAACCACTCACATGCCGACACGGCCGTCGCCACGCCCGAACCCGAATGCTCGTGCCCACCGTGCCAAGACAAACGTCAATGCAAAATGGTGCGCAAAGGGTCACGAGGATCGGACGAGGCGGCTCCACCGAGCACGAAAGAAGCGCGCGTCTCGAAAACCGAAAAACGGCAGGAAACGCCAACCGGCGGCCTGCAGTGGGCCCCAACGTCGGGGCCCGGAGTGGGCCCCCCGGCGGGGCGAGCCACGTTCCCAAGGGCAGTGCACGGCGCCTTGCCCCACACCGCGCCAAGGCCACTGTCCATGAGCCATGGCATGCACCGAGAGCCAAGCAAGCACCTCCCTCCTACTATAGTTTAGGAGGGAAACCCCTAGAAATGACCCCGGGGGTCCAAAGTGTCTCTGTGGCCATACAAAATTTTTCCATGGTGCCGGGCACGGTGGGCATAGTGCAGGGCAAGGCATGGTGCGTGCTGCACCGTGCCTGGTGCGACCTGCACCGTGCCTGGCGCGTGCTGCACCGTGCCTAGGAACGGGCCAATGAGCCAAGAATGAACCGGGCGCCTCCCACCTACTATAGTTTAGGTGGGAACCCCCTAGGAATGACCTTGGGGGTCCAAAGTGTCTCTGTGGCCATACAAAATTTCTCCATGGTGCCGGGCACGGCATGATGCGGTGCTGCACCGTGCCCGGTGCGATGCTGCACCGTACCCGGTACGATGCTGCCTGCACCGTGCCCGGTGCAATGCCCAGGGCACATGAGCCAAGACATGCATCAGGCCGTCGCATGGGCCGAAATTCTCGCCGAACGAAGCCAACGGAGAGCCTCCGCGTCAAGCCCACGCGCGCGCGCCAGGCGCTAAGGCGCGAATCCGCGTAAATCGCGACGCTGCGCGCGCGCGTGTGGAGATTTTTAGGGACATTCCTCAAGACGCGAGCGCCCGCTGTGCAGTCTCGCGCCGTGCCACCGACGGATCGGGCCGTCGCGAGGGCCGGAATTCTCGCCGAACGAAGCCGACAATGAGTCGCCGTGTCAAGCCCGCGCGCGCGAGGCGCTAAGGCGTGAATCCGCGTATATCGTGACGCGGCGCAGGCTGGCGCGCGCGCGTGTGGGGATTTTTAGGGACATTCCTCAAGATGCGAGCGCCCGCGGGGCAGTCTTGCGCCGTGCCGGCGCCGTGCCACCGATGGATCGGGCCGTCGCGCGGGCCGGAATTCTTGACGAATGAAGCCGACAATGAGCCCCCGCGCGCGCGAGATGCGCGAAGGCGCGAGTTCACGTAAATCGTGACGCGGCGTGCCCGTGGGGTTTTTTTAGGGACATTCATCAAGTCGTGAGCGCCCGCAGGGCAATCTTGCGCCGCGCCGGCACCGTGGCACCGATGGATCCGGCGTCGCATACGCCGGAAGTCTTGCCGAAAGATGCCAACAATGAGACTCCGCGTCGAGCCCCCACGCGCGCGCGCGTAGAGACTTTTTATGCAAATTCCGCAAAAATTGAGAGCCCAAGGGACCCGGTTTGGCCTCCGTGGTGTGGGGCCCGCGCCGCCCAAGTTCCCGCTGTGAACTATCCACGGACCCAACCGCCGGCTCTGCGCCGGACGACGCCACGGGTTGCCCGGACCGGTCCCCCTCCCGTAGTCCTAAAAACATTGCCTGGCATAATGCCATGCGCCGTGTCATGGCCCTTGCCCATGAGCCATGGCATGAACCGAGCAAGCCCCTCCCACCTACTATAGTTTTCTGGGGAATCCCCTAGAAATGACCCTGGGGGTCATAAGTCACATGCCAAGTTCTGCCCGTCACTATCTTGTTAATTTGAACCCACCCGCATATGACCTTGGCGTTAGGTCAAAATGGCAGAATGACTGTCCCAAACCAACTCATCTATCTATGCAACAAATGAATACCCAGTAGCTACCAAACACTATGCCTTGGCGTTAGGTCAAAATACATAGCTTGAATACTACTGAATACCCAAAAGAAATGACGGAGAGCTACGGCTAGTTTTTGGCGAAAAACCTTTAATGTAATGAACTTGATCTCGTTGAAGGAACCTGATAGCTTTTTATAAAAATATAGTGGCGAAAACCTTTGCTAAAGAGGTCACTCCCGGTGAAGGGATCTCGGCTCTTTCCTCATGGAATGAGGTGCAGGATATTCCAACTGAATACCGCGATGCAAAGCAATTTGTAATCGACTATAGTGAAGTTATTACCCTGACGCAAACTTCTGCCCAAGGGGTCAGTCCCGGTGAAGGGATTGTTAGTTATGTATATGCCCTAGAGGCCATTGTTGTACATATGATGTATATTATAATGGATGCTTGGTTATATATAGAGATGACTTTCTTGCTCGTCATGATAGTATGCTATTTGGTTTCACTTTATCTTAACATGTTGACTTGTATTGGTTTACTGTTTTACTCTCACATGTTGATAAAGCCCTTAGGATCTGTACTCGACTACTGGGACTATGATGAGATCATACTAGTGGGGCCGCGGTAGTCGATGAGTACATCCTATAACTGTTCCTAGTCCAGGGTATATCGAGACAGGGCATCGATACACCAGAGTAGAGTAGCGTATACGCATCTTGACCCATATGATGGGCGATGGATGATCCCATATCCATCGGTGTTAGACATCAGAGATGGTGTACGGGTGCTCAGTGAAGATTGGGTACACTGGACGGACTCGCCGAGAACTCCCAGATGGTGATATACCACACGTCAGATGGCAGTTCTCCGGCGACACTGGTACAGGGTAGTCTTTAGACCCGAGATCGTCATAAAGTCTTGTGTGATTCCCACTGTGCTTTGATTTCCACCTTACCACGTCCAAGAGGGCGTGCAAAACGGTGGCTTTTGTGTACAGTCCCGAATCATATGGAGGCAATGAGCGATAGGAGGGGATTCGTCTCTCCCGGTATAGGGAGTTGATGTTGTGCTGTGTTCGATTGGCTATAACTGGAAGTCCCTGGCCAGGGCTGATATAGAGATTTACTGGTAAGTGTTACTAGTAGTTTCTTGACCCGTTATGAGCCACACATCGACACGACTTATCGGTTACTGGGGTCTGACGTATACCACCCCTAGACTTGATATGCGACATATCAGACGAACAGACCGGACTGTACGGGAGTGTTACTGGTTGGATTCACAGGAGAACGCACAGGCTAGCTTGTTGATCTTCTGATCGCTCAATACCTGGGTGGCTGTTACGTTTAGCTGACCGCTTGCAGCTTGCGGGTGTTTGATATGATCATCACCTGCTACCGGCGTATTGACGATTCTTTAGAGTCCTACACAGAGGTTTCTTGGCTCAGGCGAAATGGAGTAGTGGCACATATGTGATATGTGCAGGAACGGGAATAATGCGATATGGGATACCGTATTATATTCTCAGGATATTTAGATATGAACCGGGTCATCGGATCAAGTGTTGATTCGATGAATCGGTACATGATATATTAGTCGGTAATATTCGATATAGCCGGATCATCGATTCAAGTGTTGATTCGATGATTTAATTTATAATAATATATATGATATATTGTATTACATTATCTAATATAGGCTCGCTTTATTATTTCATTTTCTCATTGGATGATACATTGATATATATGCGATATATGTTAATTGTATTATTTTCTTTTGTTGCAAATATATAATATATATGTGATATATATTATTGTGACATGATATGATTAATTGTTAAACATGTTTAAGGATGATTAATTGAGGTTAGGGTTTGATTAGGGTTAGTAGCTTCATGCACCTTCTAGAAGCTTTTTCCTTTTGTCATTCTTAGGATATTTTGGATGACACTTTCTTTAACTCAACCAAACCCTAACTCTAGTTATTTCTCTACAAAATCTTGACCACTCATCCTTGACCATGGTTTACAATTCAATCATATGGTTTATATTCTATTCATCACAAAAGAAAAATATATCATTATCTTTTCATTATCATCTTCTTCCTTCTTCAAGAAAGCTTGCTAGTTTTTCTTTAAGTGATGAAATAAAATGTGAAAATGATTTAAAAAGAAAGCAAAATTACTACTCTCTCATCCTCATCTCATCTAGCCCATGGGATTAGTGTGTTCTTCTCTTTTGAGTGAGAAAGCTTGAGTCGTAGCAACTTCAAGGTAGATCATCGGAGATTTGGAATACTTCGAGCTAGCATGGATCGTTCGAGTCGTGGAGCCTCTCATGAGTCCGGGAGATCGTGGATCGCGGCAAAGGGACTTCTACTCGGAGCTTGTGAAGTGAAGGAGCGGACTACAAAGGTTGTAATCCCTCACACTTAGATAAAAGTTATCATCTTGCATGTTAAACCCTAATAATCTAGCAAAGATCCCGGCTTTGGGCTGTTCGGCACGTCTAAAATTTTATCCGGGCATGTTTGATGCCTTTTGAACCTTCACAAGAGTGCCTAGGAACCCTACAGTGGTATCAGAGCCTAGCTAGAGCATTAGGCGATGTGTTTACGAAGTTAAAACTCCGATCGAACCCGAAACGACGCAAAAAGACCCCTCTCTGGAAATTTTTTAAATTTTGGGATTTTTCTGAATTAAAAATATGTAAAAAAAATCAGCAGGGAATTCTAAGAATTACCAAGAAGCCCGAGCCCCCAATTCGATCAAACGGCCGCGGAAGCGCGTTGCAAGCTTGCTTGCGCGGCGGTTCCGCGGCGGATTGATCGATTGGAGACACGTGGCTTCCTGGTAATAACCGTAGGTACTTGTTGACTTTTCTGGGTATTTTTAATCTGTTTCAGGTGTTTAAAATTCTGGGGTTTATTTTGTAATAGTATACTCGTTCGGAAATTTTAAATTCGTATTTCTTTCCGGATATTTAGAAACTGTTAAACTATTTGAACGGATATCATTAACTTACTGTTTCCCGGTACGGCAAACTTTCAAGTGTTGAAATTTATTCGGGTTTAAATCTTTCGGAAAAATTGTACAAGTTAAGCGGTGGACCCTCTAGAAGACAACAAACCTTAACTTGATTATGTGACCGTCTTGAACTGCCTTTTGAACCTTCGGGTTTGGGGCAGTACGGCGTGCCACATGTGAGGCGTTGGCTTGACCCTTCTACGGCTGGATCACCGGTACTGTGACATGTTTCTGGGATTATTTGAACTCCGCTCAAGTGTTGAGCAGTTTAGGAAATTTTGGGTGTTTGATTATCTGTTCAGAAAGTTTAATACTGTCTATTTATCTGGAATGTGATACAATATGTAGAATTCATAAAGTTAGGCATGAAATGCGAAGTATGTGATATTTCGGATTTACGATGTCTAAAGTGATTGTGGATTCCAAATATTGTAGTTTTACACTTTCTTTTCTGTGGCCGTAAGTGTAATATGTGATATCGCCGGTTTCGTTGCTATATGTCAACGACAATTGGGATGCGCATATTTACTTACGTTGATGATATGTGATATTATGTGTTGCTGTGATATGTTATATTGGATCGACGCGTTCTGAATAGCCGGGGGTTTTATGTGAGATGAGGGTTTTTATTTTCATTCATGTAAAATTCATTTGTAATGTAATATTCTTTTATTTGGGGCACTTCCAGGTTGCGGTTGCTGTCACCAGTGTATATTATTTACTTTTCCGCATTAGGTAGACCCAAGGTGGGGAGCACAAGTAACCGGGTTCTAGGGTCCAGTGGGAGGCCATCTCGAGGAGTCGAGACCGGGTCTCCTAACCCTAGAATTGGCAGTGTTACTTGCCGCTCTCGTAGGGGTCTTGGGATGTGGGTTTGGCTATTCGTCGCGACCGTGGAATCCGTGTTTTATACAGGCTCGTATTGAAAACACGGACGTCCTAATATATCCAATATTTCATATATGTTCTTCTGCTGCAATTTTCTGTGATGAGATCATATTACTGCCTGAGACGAATGCCCATACTATATATATATGCTGATATATAAATATTACTGCTTTCGTTTCTTCTGTGATGCTTAGGAAGCATAAGCTGATGGGATTTTTATTAATGAGATTAATAAAAGAAAAGAAACCTAAAGATGTTGTAGAATCAAAACTTTATAAAAAGGGTAGCTATAGTTTTGCTTTGCACAGTGATATATACGATATATCCTGCACCTTATTCGATGAGGAAAGGACCGAGATCCCTTCACCGGGAGTGACTCCTTTAGCAAAACTGGCAGATGCTACAAAACTCGGTTTGTCTTTTGATTGCTTTTAGTGTTTTGCTTTGCACAGCGGTATATATGATATATCCTGCACCTTGTTCGATGAGGAAAGGGCCGACGATCCCTTCACCGGGAGTGACCCCTTTAGCGAAACTAAGAAAGCCTCAAAAACACTCCTTTTCAAAAACTACTCGATTCTACGACGATATCAAGTTCATTACGCTCAGGGTTTTCTGAAAAACCTGCGTAGCCCTCCGTCATTTCAGATAAAGACTATTTAGTATTCGTGCTGCGTTTGTTGGCCTTTGTCAAGGCGTAGTGTGCGGTAGCTAACTGGTATTTATCTGTTTAAACATATGATGTGATTGGATTAGGGTATTCGTACGACCTTGTTGGCCTTTGTCAAGGGTCGTGCGGGTGGGTTTAATTTCAATCAAGAAATGACGGGTTGAACTTGACTAGCTTCCTATGGTTCGTTGGCCTTTGTCAAGGTCATAGGGGTTAGGGGCAAAAGCATTATCGGGAATTTCAAGTGTTGAAATTTGCAATGAGATTGCATACCTCCTATGAGATAGTTGGATCCCGATACCCACTGCGAGTAAGTGTTACTCCTGGGAGAGTTTTACACAGGACAATTAGTCATTCAAGTAGGTGTCTAGAAAAGTGTTAACGGGGTTACGCCTCTGGGAAAACGAGGTTTACTTTAATTAGGTCCGTGCGATAGCACGGGGAACCTCCCTCAAAGTACCGACACTAATCTGGCTGAAAGATTGACGAAGTTGTAGGGTGTAATTAATCCCGGCTAATCTTACCTTTTTGGGTTTAAAGGTAGATTTGACAAAAAAAACAGTGGGAGACATCCTGATTAGATAAGATAATAACCAATCTAATCTTGCAAGAGCATACGCTAAAGTGTTTTCTTCTCTCTCTCTCCAGGTAGCGACCATGTCATGCCATAATCAAGATAATAATATGGATGTATTGACTGAACCCAATTATTGTACTGAGCTAGGGAATGTTGGACCCGTTCTTTCTTATAAGAGTTATAAGATTGAACAGGAAACAGGAGAATATCTGGATTCTCACGCCGCCCAAAAGAACATACATGTTGATGCATCTTCTTCGGGTGTGTTAGTTATTGAGAACTGTTTCTCAGTTCACCCTACGTCCTGGGTATTAGATACCGGATCAGGATCCCACATATGTAAACAGTTACATGGGCTACGAAAAGGTAGAGAACTGGGAAAAGGTGATCATTCCGTTCAAGTAGGGAACGGTGCAAGTATTGTAGCCAAAGCAGTTGGCGAATATCACCTTGTATTGCCAAGTCGTAATATACTGATTCTAAATGAGTGCTATTATATACCGAACATGATGTACAACATTATATCAGTTTCTTTATTGAGTAAAGAGGGATATAATTTTGTAGTACAGGATAATGTTATGAACATATTCCTAGATCAAAAGTTGATTGCATCAGGCTCGTTACATAATGGCATATTCATTCTAAATCAGAATACAGTCCTGAATATACAAAACACACACAAGAGGAAAAGTTCAGATGTGAACGAATCCTACTTGTGGCATTGTAGACTTGGTCATATCAATACGACACGACTGGCTAAGTTACATAAAGATGGTTATTTGAATTCGTTCGAATTATCATCTTATGATACTTGCCATTCATGTCTCAAAGGAAAAATGACCAAAGCTCCGTTTAGTGGACACGGAGAAAGAGTTACCAAACTCTTAGGACTGGTACATAGTGATGTATGCGGTCCCATGTCTACGCATGCCAGGAACGGTTCTTCCTACTTCATTATATTCACTGACGATCTCTCAAGATTCGGATATGTGTTCCTGATGAAACACAAGTCTGAAGCTTTTGAGAAATTCAGAGAATATAAGTACGAAGTAGAGAATCAAACGGGCAAGAGTATTAAGATTCTTCGATCTGATCGAGGAGGTGAATACTTAAGCAGTGAGTTCCTAGATTATCTAAAGGAGAATGGGATTCTCTCTCAGCTTACTCCTCCTTATACACCACAGCACAACGGTGTATCGGAACGAAGGAATCGCACCCTATTAGATATGGTGCGCTCTACGATGAGTACAGCTGAGTTACCTATTTCCTTCTGGGGGCATGCACTGGAGACAGCAGCATACCTATTGAATCAAGTTCCAACTAAATCTGTACCTACCACACCATATGAGATATGGAGTGGGAAGAGACCATGTCTTAAACGAGTTAAGGTATGGGGTTGTCTGGCCTATGTCAAAAGGAAAAATCCAGACAAACTCGAGGCACGGTCAGTTCTATGCAAGTTTGTGGGATATCCCAAACATTCACATGGATATCTTTTCTACCATCGCGAGGAACAAAAGGTGTTTGTTTCTCGACATGCCACCTTTTTAGAAAAGGAATTTCTTACAAAAGAAATTAGTGGCGAAGAGGTAGAACTGGAAGAAGTTCCAGCAACACAAACTGCAACTGAAGATTTAGTGGAACCAGAGGATTCAGTAGTACCCGACGAACCCCAGCCTCTCCGCCGATCTAGTAGGGTTTCTCGTCCACCTGAGAGATACTACGGTTTTCTCATTGATGGTGGAAGCGAGGATTGCATCATGGATGATGATGACCCGACTAGTTTCGAGCAGGCCATCACGAGTGTTGACTCTATGAAATGGCTGGATGCAATGCGATCTGAGATGGAATCCATGTACACCAATAAAGTATGGATTTTGGAAAATGCTCCTGAAGGGGTAAAACCCATTGGGAGCAAGTGGATTTTTAAAAAGAAATTTGGTGTAGATGGAAAAGTTGAGACTTTCAAAGCTAGACTTGTAGCAAAGGGTTTTCGTCAACGACCAGGTGTGGATTATGACGAAACCTTTTCTCCAGTGGCTATGCTTAAGTCCATCCGGATCTTACTTGCCATTGCTGCATACCATGACTATGAAATCTGGAAAATGGATGTTAAGACCGCCTTTCTAAATGGTGATTTAGAAGAGAGCGTGTACATGACTCAGCCAGAGGGCTTCGTAGATAGTGGGAGCAGCGGAAAGGTGTGCAAGCTGCTTAAATCCATTTATGGGTTAAAGCAAGCATCGCGGAGTTGGAACATCTGTTTTGATGTTGTAGTCAAAGAGTTTGACTTCATCAAAAATATAGATGAACCTTGTATCTATAAGAAGGTAGCAGAGGGTAAGGTTGTCTTCCTCGTATTGTACGTGGATGACATACTCTTGATAGGAAATGATATTCCTATGCTGCAATCAGTCAAGCTCTTCTTATCGCAGAGATTCTCAATGAAAGATCTAGGTGATGCCTCCTGCATATTAGGAATCATGATCTATAGAGATAGATCTAAACGGATACTGGGATTGTCCCAATCCAGGTACATTGACACCATACTAAAGAGGTTTAGTATGGAAGAATCCAAGCGTGGGAACCAACCCACGATCTCTGGACTCACTCTCTCCAAAGAGATATCTCCCAAGACTGATTTGGAGAGAGCTCGCATGCAAGGGATACCCTATGCTTCGGCAGTAGGCTCTATCATGTATGCGATGCTATGTACCAGACCCGATGTAGCATACTCACTAAGTGTAGTGAGGCGGTATCAAGCAGATCCTGGAGAGAGTCACTGGACAGCTGTGAAGAACATTCTCAAGTACTTACGAAGGACTAAGGAGATGTTCTTGGTGTATGGTAACGGAGAACTCCAGGTGGAGTCCTTTACCGATTCCAGCTTCCAAAGTTATAAGGACGACTCTAAGTCGCATTCGGGTTTTGTCTTTACCCTCAATGGAGGGGCGGTATGTTGGAAGAGTTCCAAACAGGATACCGTTGCAGACTCGACGATGGAGGCTGAATACATCGCTGCCAACGATGCTGCCAAAGAAACTGTCTGGATCAAGAAGTTCATTAGTGAACTTGGTGTGGTTCCATCCATTGAGCATCCAATACCTCTGTATTGTGATAACAATGGAGCTGTGGCTTTAGCCAAGGAACCCAGGTCCCATCAAAAGTCCAGACATATTCTTAGGCGGTATCACCTGATCAGGGAGATAGTTGATTGCCGGGAGATCGAGGTCAGGAGAGTAGATACGAAGGACAACACTGCGGATCCATTCATGAAGGCTATTCCCCAGATACAGTTTGAGAGATTATTCGGGATGCTAGGTATGAGATACTACAGCAGCTGGCCTTAGTGCAAGTGGGAGATTGTTAGTTATGTATATGCCCTAGAGGCCATTGTTGTACATATGATGTATATTATAATGGATGCTTGGTTATATATAGAGATGAATTTCTTGCTCGTCATGATAGTATGCTATTTGGTTTCACTTTATCTTAACATGTTGACTTGTATTGGTTTACTGTTTTACTCTCACATGTTGATAAAGCCCTTAAGATCTGTACTCGACTACTGGGACTATGATGAGATCATACTAGTGGGGCCGCGGTAGTCGATGAGTACATCCTATAACTGTTCCTAGTCGAGGGTATATCGAGACAGGGCATCGATACACCAGAGTAGACTAGCGTATACGCATCTTGACCCATATGATGGGCGATGGATGATCCCATATCCATCGGTGTTAGACATCATAGATGGTGTACGGGTGCTCAGTGAAGACTGGGTACACTGGACGGACTCGCCGAGAACTCCCAGATGGTGATATACCACACGTCAGATGGCAGTTCTCCGGTGACACTGGTACAGGGTAGTCTGTAGACCCGAGATCGTCATAGAGTCTTATGTGATTCCCACTGTGCTTTGATTTCCACCTTACCACGTCCAAGAGGGCGTGCAAAACGGTGGCTTTTGGGTACAGTCCCGAATCACATGGAGGCAATGAGCGATAGGAGGGGATTCGTCTCTCCCGGTATAGGGAGTTGATGTTGTGCTGTGTTCGATTGGCTATAACTGGAAGTCCCTGGCCAGGGCTGATATAGAGATTTACTGGTAAGTGTTACTAGTAGTTTCTCGACCCGTTATGAGCCACACATCGACACGACTTATCGGTTACTGGGGTCTGACGTATACCATCCCTAGACTTGATATGCGACATATCAGACGAACAGACCGGACTGTACGGGAGTGTTACTGGTTGGATTCACAGGAGAACGCACAGGCTAGCTTGTTGATCTTCTGATCGCTCAATACCTGGGTGGCTGTTACGTTTAGCTGACCGCTTGCAGCTTGCGGGTGTTTGATATGATCATCACCTGCTACCGGCGTATTGACGATTCTTTAGAGTCCTACACAGAGGTTTCTTGGCTCAGGCGAAATGGAGTAGTGGCACATATGTGATATGTGCAGGAACGGGAATAATGCGATATGGGATACCGTATTATATTCTCAGGATATTTAGATATGAACCGGGTCATCGGATCAAGTGTTGATTCGATGAATCGGTACATGATATATTAGTCGGTAATATTCGATATAGCCGGATCATCGATTCAAGTGTTGATTCGATGATTTAATGTATAATAATATATATGATATATTGTATTACATTATCTAATATTAGCTCGCTTTATTATTTCATTTTCTCAGTGGATGATACATTGATATATATGCGATATATGTTAATTGTATTATTTTCTTTTGTTGCAAATATATAATATATATGTGATATATATTATTGTGACATGATATGATTAATTGTTAAACATGTTTAAGGATGATTAATTGAGGTTAGGGTTTGATTAGGGTTAGTAGCTTCATGCACCTTCTAGAAGCTTTTTCCTTTTGTCATTCTTAGGATACTTTGGATGACACTTTCTTTAACTCAACCAAACCCTAACTCTAGTTATTTCTCTACAAAATCTTGACCACTCATCCTTGACCATGGTTTACAATTCAATCATATGGTTTATATTCTTTTCATCACAAAAGAAAAATATATCATTATCTTTTCATTATCATCTTCTTCCTTCTTCAAGAAAGCTTGCTAGTTTTTCTTTAAGTGATGAAATAAAATGAGAAAATGATTTAAAAAGAAAGCAAAATTACTACTCTCTCATCCTCATCTCATCTAGCCCATGGGATTAGTGTGTTCTTCTCTTTTGAGTGAGAAAGCTTGAGTCGTGGCAACTTCAAGGTAGATCATCGGAGATTTGGAATACTTCGAGCTAGCATGGATCGTTCGAGTCGTGGAGCCTCTCATGAGTCCGGGAGATCGTGGATCGCGGCAAAGGGACTTCTACTCGGAGCTTGTGAAGTGAAGGAGCGGACTACAAAGGTTGTAATCCCTCATACTTAGATAAAAGTTATCATCTTGCATGTTAAACCCTAATAATCTAGCAAAGATCCCAGCTTTGGGCTGTTCGGCACGTCTAAAATTTTATCCGGGCATGTTTGATGCCTTTTGAACCTTCACAAGAGTGCCTAGGAACCCTACAGGGATATCGGCCCTTGCCCCGTCGAATGAGGTGCAGGATATTCCAACCGAATATCACTGTGCAAAACAAAAGGAAACATCTTTGTAATAACACTTTTTAAATTTGTTCTAACAACATCCAAACATGTTTGTTTTCCTTTGCATTGATCAGAATCAACACAGTCCCATCAATCAATCACACCAAAAAAGAACGAAAATAAAATGTACGTATATGCCATCCGCATTCGTCACTGGGTCCCGTCATCACCCGTTAGGTTACTTAAGTAACGACAGAGCAGGGACTGAACTAGCGCGGGTGCAAAACATATACAACATCTAATAGTATATAAACCAATATACAATAATCGCTCCAGGCGTGATAGTATGCAACATTACAGAAAAGTAATAAGCATCACAGAACAATACAGATAATCTGGGATCCCCGGGTTTCACAGAGCCACTGCTGAAACCCGACGTTCCCCTAGTCGTGTGGATAGCCTGTGCAATGAAACCTAGACCCCTACAGGAGGCAGCCCCCTACAACATAAGTGAATGGACCACCCTGCACTTCACGGAATCCGGTAGCTTGAGCATCCCTCCTTGGGTCAACCTGTACCCTCTATGAGTGCGGTGAATAGTCTGCCAATTCCAGAGTGAGGCCCCTCTGCCTCTCAAAGCCATGAGATGCGGACCCGTTGCCCTCTAGAACCCGGCTATCCATGCACTCCATCGCGGGGTAAAACTAGTACAGAAATGAAAAATATGTACAATGGGTACATCGACCTCGACCCGGTCGTGCCCCAAAAGAATATTATACAACAGGCAGTGACGGCAGTCCACATGTTGGACGCTCGCCCCGCAATATCAAATGTACAAATAAATCCAAACTGCACTATCATTGCACACTGCTATCCACCACGACAAATCCGCAACATCACAGCACAACACAGAACATGAACGCGAATGTCACGTTCGCAAACCCGTCTAAAAGAACTATAGCAATCAGACGTGGTTTACCGATCGAATGACATTCACGGTCGGAGATATAATGTAAGTACTGTAAACTAACATGTTTAAATTTCGATCGACTAAATATCACGAAGTGGGCCCCACGTACATCTGCTGTACAGTAACAAAATCTGGGCCCAAACACTATATACCAAAAACCCCAATTTGCAGAGAAGAATCCACTGTAGAAAATTGGACCACTGATCTCACAGATTGGCCGCGGATGCGCGGTCAAACCCTAGGTTTGACCGCGGATCCGCGGTGGTCTAGTGAGGTCACGTGACCAAATTTCTACATAGAGCTTATAAAACCCTGCACAACTTTCTGTGATATGTAAAATAATTTTAGGACTTGATTTAAAATCGACAGAAACTGTGATTGGAAATATTGCAGTTTTTGATATTCGGTCCGATCGATGTTTTAAACGCGTTAGCACAAGTTAGTAAAGCAAAATGGTGAGGCTTTGATACCACTGTAAGTCTACGGTAGCGCCCCGGCAGTCTAACAGACGCCAAATGCGGAACAAAAACTTTTAACTGGCGCTATCGTATACTATAACCCGGATCTGCCATTATTACTAAACTAACAAACTGTAAAGAGAGTAGAAAGGTTATACCGAATGATCCGAGTCCTTCGTTCTCTAACCATCATCCCACGCTCTGTTGCGGCTGCTCCGATCTCGTCAATCTTTGATCTACTCGTCCAGGTGGCACCACGTCAACGGATCTTTAAACGGGCTCCCGCCTCTGACTCGAGGCAACTCGGTCGTCAAGTTTGCTATAAGAGACGACAAAGATTGATGTAGAGAATGAGTAGAATACTTTGTCTCGTTACGTCCAAAGCTATGGACGAACGGTTAATGAAGTTGCCTTTTGGATCGATATGAAAATGAGATATGAATATGTTAATTTCCATATATCCAAAACTCTATCTTTTTTCCAACAACCATAATCTCTTCTCATTTGAAGTGGCCGACCAATTTATAACAAGAGGGAGGGGAGGGGAGGAGCAAAGAGGGTGACCACAAGGATAAATATCAAGAGGAAATATCCTAAGGTTAACAACAATCATTAAAGCTAAAGTATGAGTCATATGAACCTAGTCATCATATAATAATTGCATACAAAGGTTCATGAACCTAGTCACCATTCTAGAAGCTTCTAGAAGCACGACTCACCCTCACGACTCACCAGAGTGACGGAAAGATAAATCCGCATTTAACCAAATGTTAAATACGGGCAATAGAAAACTGGAAAATGGCAACTTCCAAAAGAGATCCCGAAACGAATTTCAGGATAACCCCGTAACAGTATAAATATACCCGCATTTGTATTACGACCGAATACAAATGCAACTGAGACAAAGATATTATATCTACTCAATATAATACTCGGATCCGGCTTAAACCAAAGCCCACTAGTATTATCTGCCCGAAATATGACACGTGCGTAAACACACGTGCATTTTCCGAACCCTGCCATAAAACAATACGGCCTCTACAACGTTTCGTCCGAACTTTGGAAACTATCTGTGAGGGACTCTAATGACTCGTCAGTACCCAGGCAGTGGGTTTAACCACAAGTCATCAGCGGCACTAGCTGTGCGTAACGGCTGCCCATGGACTGACCTCAAGGGAGGCCGATGCGCGAACTCATCCGGAAACCCTACTGAGCCTAACAGTGACAATGTATATACAGTCCGGTGTGTTCGTCTATGAGTATCGCATATCTGCCTAGGGGCTGGTAACGTCAGACCCCCAAAAGCGGTATAAATCGTGCCGGAGTGAAGCCCAATAACACCCTGAGATACTACTGGAGTACCTACCAGTAAATCTCCTACTACGGCCGTGGGCAATGTGTAATGGCTCTCCTAGACACAGCGCGATCTCACTCCCAATACCAGGAGAGACGAATCCCCTGCCGATCCGCTCACGTGCCTCCATGTGGCTCGGGACTGTACCCAAAAACTACCTGTTTGTACGACTCCTTTGAGCCGTGGTAGGGTAGAAATCAAAGCACAGTGGGAACTCACACGAGACAAATGACGACCTCAGGTCGGTGAACTAACCTGTACACATGTCACCAGGGAACTGCTATCTGACGATATGTATAATACCAACTAGCAGGTTCCCGGCGGGTCCTGTCCGGTGTACTCATAACCCAATGAGCACCTGTATATATCTTAGGTGATCCAACTGACACCAGTGGCTTGTGAGACCGGCCACCT
>CM057340.1:229907956-230022956 GCA_030015575.1 Agapanthus africanus
CTCCCCTCTTTTCTCTCTCCATTCTCATTGCAGAATTTCTGCAGAAGCAGCAGCCAAAACCCTAGCTTTTCATCACATTTCCCTCTCCTTTTCACTTCTCTTTGATCTCTACACAAATCCTATACAAAAACCACTCTTTTCCATCACAAAACCTTAGGAAAAATGAGTTTTTGAGGTGTTCGGAGGCAAATCTGCATGCTTGAGGAGGGAGCTGGAAATTTTGGTGTTTCTTAAGGCCTTTAGAAGGTATTAACTCATGTTTAGCACCCTTTCTCCTTAACTTGTAGTATATTTAGCAAAATATCACATTTTTGTGCATTTTTAGTGCTATTGATGGGATTTAGTGATGATATGTGTAAAGTAACTTCATGGCTTGGTTAGCTTGGTAATAGGTTATTAGTGTGGCTTTTGACTGGGTTTTGCTTAGGTTTCACAAAAATACCATAAAGTATAATTTTAGTGTAAAAGTGTGGTTTTTAACTAGAAATAGGGTCCTGTAGAATCTGCTGCTACCTGAGTTATTTCAGAATGAAATTGGATTTACTGTAGCATGTATAGGGGGTATAGAGTGCACACACAAAACCTGGGAGCCCAATTCCCCAGACAGGCCGCCGGAATATTCATTCTGGCCACAATTTGCGGCCAGATGGGTGAGTTGGGGTTTGGGGTTTGGTACACTGGAGTCTGCGGCTATGTGGAGTATTTTGGTATATCTATTTTTATAATATCTGTTCTGTATCAAAATCTGGAGTAGAATACCCTATTTCCCGTATTTTTTAATCTTTCGCGACACGCGTGATATGTGTGTGTGGGTTTAGGGTTTCTGTGTATCGCGACGCGTCGGAGTTACTTCAGGCGTGTAATCACACGTTTTAGCGTATCGCGCACACGCGCGCTTCGTTTGCGACACGGGTTTCTAGTTGACTTTAAATGTCGTGTTTGTATGGTTTTGAGCTTATGCGTGATATTCTGTGGAATTCTAGGTTCGCAGGAGAGTGAGACGGACGCCGCGAAGAAGGGGAAACAAGTCATCGGCTATACCTAGCGAGAGACTACGGTGAGTAGATTTAACATCTACGGGGATATCGCCCGCATGGCGTTCTACGTCACGGCTGATAGGATCTTATAGCTACATTTTCGTACATTGATTGTTCATGGCTACTATTTAGTGCATACCACATTTCCTGCCATATGTATATAAACTAGAATTAATAGAACACTGCACCGTTACTAATGGTTCATGTTGCACGAGCACTATCCTGCATGTTACACACACACCGTTAGTAATTGCCATGACACTCACACTGTAGAATTTCCATGATCATTATGTTGTAGCTCATCTTTTATGCGACTTGACATGATATTCATACTTGATGCATATATCACATCGGATCATTATGTTGTAGCTCATCATTTATGCAACTTGACATGATATTCATATTTGATGCATATATCACATCGGATCATTATGTTGTAGCTCATCTTTTATGCGACTTAACATGATATTCATACTTGATGCATATATCACATCGGATCATTATGTTGTAGCTCATCTTTTATGCGACTTGACATGATATTCATACTTGATGCATATATCATATCGGATCATTATGTTGTAGCTCATCTTTTATGCCACTTGACATGATATTCATACTTGATGCACATATCACATCACATTGACCTGCATATTGGTTTGGATTACATGTGATTTCTGGATTTGGGAACCGTGGCTATTTCAAATATGTAATCCTTTAAAAACCCGGTTCCCTTGATATGATATTTCTGTGCGTCCACCCTATATTTTCTCGGTGCTAGAGTGAGATATATATGGGATAGAGGGGGCTGACCCAGACTGACGGATGCCCGATATATATGAGATAGAGGGGGCTGACCCGGACTGACGGATGCTCGATATATATGAGATAGAGGGGGCTGACCCGGACTGACGGATGCCCGATAGACATATGAGAGAGGGGGCTGACCCGGACTGACGGATGCCCGATATAGGAATATTTGCGTGTCGATGCTAGACACAAGTATTTATGATATTTGGGTTCCGATGTTGGGCACTCGTGATTCTCAGTGATGTACAGGATTTGAGGGTCGATGGGAGTGCCGGCGTCTGGGTTGTTGGGATTTGGGGTGCATTGATGGACACCGATTACATATTCCACGTTGACATTCCGTGTAGATGTTATACTTCCCATACTCCGCATTCATTATTGTATCTCATCCTGTAGTTATATTACCTGATAGAGCATTTGCATGATTATTGCATATACTGCTTATCACACATTGATATCATCTGTTGGCATATGATAGAGTAGCGCAGTACTTGCATGCTCGCGATTACCTTTATTTGTTATCTCTATTCACGAGTTGGCAACTCACCCCCGTTGTGCCACAGTGTTTGTAGGTTGCCCTTCGGAGTAGTCGCGGCAGGCTGCGTTTTGCATCTTTTGACACAGATAACCCCATAATTGGTGTAATAGCTCTTTTGCTGATAAGTGGGTTTTGTGCGGTATCTGTGTTGGAGATAGTGCCCTCAGAGTCAATTATTGGATCACAGGCACGTGATTGCAGTGATTGAAGGAGGACCTGTCCCAGTAGGACAGTCTTACACGAGATGATAGTATGCTATCTGGTTTATCTTTATCATCGTGTACTGCTTTAGGTGACCTGACATGTCGCTATTACACGTTGATAGAGCCCCTAGGATTCTTGCTTGACCACCAGCAGTATGAGGGCGATCATATAAGTGGGAGCTGGGGTCTATAAGCACATCCTTAAAAGGTCCCTTGTCGTAGGAGTTTCGAGACAGGGCATTGATACTCCAGAGTAGACTAGTGTATACATTCGAGACCCCGACGAGGGGCGGTGGCCGGTCTCACAAGCCACTGGTGTCAGTTGGATCACCTAAGATGTATACAGGTGCTCATTGGGTTATGAGTACACCGGGCAGGACTCGCCGGGAACATGTAGTTGGTCTTATACCTGACGTCAGATAGCAGTTCCCTGGTGACAGGTGTACAGGTTAGTTCATCGACCTGGGGATCGTCATTTGTCTCGTGTGAGTTCCCACTGTACTTTGATTACTACCCTACTACGCTCAAAGGAGACGTGCAAACAGGTTTTAGTTGGGTACAGTCCCGAGCCACATGGAGGCAGTGAGCGGATCTTCCGGGGTTCGTCTCTCCGGGTATTGGGGGTGAGGTCGCGTTGTGTCTAGGAGAGCCAGAACATGAAAAGTCCTTGGCGAAGGCAGGAGATTTACTGGTAGGTATTCCATTAGTATCTCAGGGTGTTCTGGGCTACACTCCGACACGACTTGTTCCGCTTTTGGGGGTCTGACTTTTACCAACCCCGAGGCCCGCCATGCGATGCTCATAGACGAACGGACCGGACTGTACGGATATTGTCACTGACAGGCTCAGTAGGGTGTCTGGATGAGTTCGCTCATCGATGTCCCTTTTGGTCAATAGCTGGTGGCCCGTCACGTATGGCTAATACCTCTGACGTGCTAGTGGTTAAATCCACAGCCATAGTATTGACGTGTCTTTAGAGTCCACCACACATACAGTTACTCAAGTTTCGGGCGAAACGCTGTAGAGGCCGTATGGAGATATGGCAGGGTTCGATCAGATACGTGCGGTATTGCACGGATCAGGATCGGACGGTTAGTACTAGAGGCCATATGGATATATGGTAGGGTTCGATCAGATACGTGCGGTATTGCACGGATCAGGATCGGACGGATAATACTAGCTGGCTTTGGTTTAAGCCGGATCCTAGTATAGTACAGTGTAGATTTTGTCTCATTGCATTTGTATTTTGATCGGAATACAAATGCTGGTGTGTATACACAGTATCGGGGTTTTCCTGTAATTTATTACGTGACAAGTTTTCTGGAGTTTCCAGTTTGCTTTCTGTTTCGGCCATATTTCTTTATATCTTTCATTGGCCGAAGATTAGTGGAGGAGGGCTTATTTGCATTTGTGCAAATAAGCAATTTGGAAGGGGGTCTTTGCATATTGTTGGATCATGATGGGTGCACCATCCATTGACCTCACTTGACTTTCTTTTTCCATGATTGCTTGACTTTGGATGTGATGATGGTTGTTTTGGAGTGAGGGTTTGCTTTGTGATCATGGTTCATAATCATCATGTTTTTTCTCTTGCTTGTATTATGGTTTCCCCCCCCACTTGTCTTCTCTCTCCCTTTGCCAAAAAGAGGCCGGCCACTTGGAAGAGGGCCTGTCCAATTTTTGGGCATGGCTTTTTAGTCTCATTTGCTTGCTAGAAATTCCCAAGCCATCAAGAAAATTCACATCTCATTCTCCACCACCAAATATGGCAACTTCAACCCCAAAAATAAGACACAAGTTCTACACTATATTCTACAGCAAATCATGGGTACGTCGACTCGCCAACTTCGTGCCCGAGTTGACTCGGTATTGAGGTGGGAGCCCATAAAAGAAGCCGGCGACGTGGTGCCCTTCCGGCGACGAAGTGGAGACTGGAGATTCCGTGGGAGATCGGGACGACGACGAGAAGACCGGAGGACACGGATCACTCGGTATATCTCTCTTCCCATCTTGTAGTTAGCTAGGACTAGTTTAATGGCACAATCCAGGTTTATAGTGCGCGGTGGTGCCTGTTTGAAAAATTAAAGTTAAGCATCGCTTCCGCATTCCGGCGTCGGATTGACGGCCGGGGCGCCGCCGTGCACATACACTGGTATCAGAGCTGTAGGGTTCCTAGGCACACCCATGAGGTTCTACAAGTGATCAAACATGGCCAATTCAAAAAATTTCTATGTGCCGAGAAACCCTAAACTAGATCGTTACTAGAAGTATAGGCGAAACAATATATGTTAACAACTTAACTAAGAGTAAACGGAAAATACAACCTTTGTAGACCCGGTCCTCCACCTCCATAGCTCCGTGTTGATGTCCCTCCGCTGCGATCATCGGATCCCGGACTCTGGCGATGGTTTCGTCGGAGAAATGATCGGGCTAGGTCGTCGACTTCGATGCCGAAGATGATCTACGTCGAGGCAACTCAAGATGAAGCTCCACCTTCACCAAGTCATGAAACTTGTGAAGAAAACACCCTATACTACATGGAAAGTAGTAGAGGATGAAGAAATAGGAAGTGGGTTCACTTTTGATTTGGATTTCTCACTTGGAATCATCACTTAGAAATTTCAAGCAAAGGTTTTTTCTTTTTCTCTTCATGAAGAAGATGAAGAAGAAGAATGAAAAAAGAAATATCAATAATAGAAAAACAAGTGATGGTTATCATAATGCAACCATGGTTAAGTGTAGAGAATAAACTAGGGTTAGGTGAATGGTTAGGTTAAGCAAAACAAACAAAAATGGTTGAACTTTTCAAAGCTTCATGAAGCTTCAAAGAAAAACAAAAGAAGCAACCATTTCTTTTCTTGCTAAAATGAATAAATAAATAAAACAAACCCTAACCATTAACCTAATCATAGTTTAAAGCACACACACACCCAAGTTTTCATGTATCATCAAACATGATACAAACTAGTTCACAAAACTATATCATATACACAATGTGCACATCAAGTGAGAAAATCCATCTTAAGTGAACCAATACTAGTTAATGCAAAGTAATATATCAAATATATAATTATACATTAAATCATTAAATCAACACTTGATTTAACGATCCGGTCATATCGCATATGACCGACTAATATCCAATGTATCGACTTATCGAATCAATCCTCGATTCGATAACTAGGTTATATCGCATACAACCAATCGATACATTCATCTCGAGAATAGAATACGGTATCACATACATGCATTATTCTCGGTCCCGCACATATCTCATATGCGCTCCTATTTCGTTTCGCTTGAGCCAGGAAACCTCTGTGTAGGACTCTAAAGACTCGTCAATACGCCGGCAGTAGGTGATGATCATATCAAACACCCACAAGCCGCAAGCGGTCTGCTAAACGTAACGGCCACCCGGGTATTGACTGATCAGAAGATCGACGAGCAAGCCCGCTCACACTCCTGTGAATCCAACCAGTAACACTTACCGTACAGTCCGGTCTGTTCGTCTGTTATGTCGCATATCTCGCCTAGGGGTGGTAAACGTCAGACCCCAGTAGCTTGATAAGTCATTCCGACGTAAGGTCCATAACATTCGTGAAACTACTGATAACTCTTATCAGTATATCACTGCAACCCTGGCCAGGGATTTTCTGTTATGGCCAGTCGAGCATAGCGCAACATCAATCCCCAATACCGGGAGAGACGAATCCCTTCCTATCGCTCATTGCCTCTATGTGAATCGGGACTGTACCCAAAAGCCACCTGTTTGCACGACTCAGTAGAGCCGTGGTAGGGTGGAAATCAAAGCACAGTGTGAGACACACAAGACTCTATGACGATCTCGGGTCAACAGACTAAGCTGTACCAGTGTCACCAGAGAACTGCCATCTGACGTGAGGTATAATACCATCTGGGAGTTCTCGGCGAGTCCGTTCAGTGTACCCAGTCTCCACTGAGCACCCGCATACCATCTCTGATGTCAAACACCAATGGATATGGGATCATCCATCGTCCATCACATGGGTCGAGAATACATACGCTAGTCTACTCTGGAATATCGATGCCCCGTCTCGATATTCCCACGACTAGGAACATTGAAGGATGTACTCATGGACTAACCAGGCCCCACTAGTATGATCTACATCATAGTCCTGGAAGTCGAGTACACATCCTAAGGGCTTTATCAACATGTAACAGAGAGAGACAGAAAGTATACATGTTAAGATAAAGAGTAACCAGATAGCGTACTATCATGTCGAACAAGAAAGTCCTACCTATATATGTCCCAGCATCCACTACAATATACATCCAATGTACAGTAATGGCCTCTCGGGCATACATATAACTAACAATCTCCCACTTGCACTAGGGCCATCTGTAGCAGTGGTTGCAGTATCACATACTCAACCATCCCTTATAAGTCTCTCTCTAGGGAAAAGCCTTTGTGAGTGGATCCGCCGTGTTGTCCTCTGAGTCTACTCTCCTAACCTCGATCACCCTGGAGATCAACTATCTCCATCATTAGGTGATGCTGCCTCAGAATATGTCTGGGTCACTGATGGGATCGGGGTTCCTGGGCCAAAGCCACACTTCCATTGTCACACAATGGTAGGAACCTAGTTCATCTCATGAACCAATATACACCCAAAATTTCCTCTTTGGTAGTATCTTTAATAGCGATGTTACCAGCCTTTATCGTCTAGTTTGCCACGGTATCTAGCTTGGAATTCTTCCAAAATACCGTCCCTTTACTGAGGGTAAAGACAATGCCTGCAACTGACATTCAGTCGTTCTTATCACCCTGGAACCTTTCCAGTGATTCTTCTCAGGATCAACTGATACCATCTCACTACAACTAGTGAGAATCCTAACATCCATTTAGATCTATCTCATAGATCCAAAACCCAGGATTTAGGAGGTATCACTTTGATTCTATATGGAGAATCTATGTGATAAGAGAAGATCGACCGATCGTAGCATAGGAAACCCCTTTCCTATCAAGAGTATGTCATCCACGTACTCTACGAGGATCATTACCATACTCCATACTACCCTTTTGTACATACAAGGTTCATCTACCATTTTGATGAAGTCAAACTCTTTGACTACCACATCAAAACAAATGTTCCAACTCCGCGATGCCTGCTTTATCCTGTAAAGCAACTTGAACAGGTTTCCGCTGCTCCCACTGTTTACGAAGCCCTCTGGCTGTGTTCTTATAGACGTTCTCTTCTAAATCATTATTTAGAAAAGTAGTCATGGCACCCAACCACCAGATATCGTAGTCATGGTATGTAGCCGTGGCAAGTAGGATCTGGATGGACTTAAGCATAGCTCCTTAGAAAAAGTTTCATCATGATCCATACCTGGTCAATGATGCAAACCTTTAACAAGTCTAGCTTTGAAAGTCTCAACTTTTCCATCTACACCAAGTAATTTTCTCAAGATATACTTGCTCCTGATAGGGATTTAACCCTTCAGATATAGCAACCAAAGTCCATACTTTGTTGGTGTACATGGATTCCATCTCAGATCGCTAAACATCCAGCCATTCTTACAGAGTCCCTACTCTCGATGGCCTGCTCGAAACTAGTTGGGTCATCATCTCATGATGCATTCCTCGCTCCCACTGTCATCGAGAAACTGAAGTATCTCTTAAGCGGATGAGGAACCCTACCAGATCGACGGAGAGGCTGAGGTTCGTAGGGGACTATTGAATCCTTTGGTTCTGTCAAATCAGCTGCAGTTTTGTATAGCTGGAACCTTTCCAGTTCTACAGAACTGACCTTGCCTCGATCTTGTCCGGATTTTTGCTTTTGACATAGGCCGGACAATCCCAAATCTTAACTTTCTTAAGAGATAAGCACTTCCTATACCATATCTTATATGGAGTGGTAGGCACTGATTTGAATTGAACCCTATTCAATAGGTATGCAACTTCATAAGTGCACAACTCCCTAAAAGAAATAGGTAACTCAGTAATACTCATCATAGAGCATACCATATCATATAGGGTGCAATTGCTCCGCCCTGATTCATCGTTGTGCTGTGGTATAATCAGAGGAGTAATACCGAGAGAGAATCTCATTCTCCTTTAGAATAATCCAGGAATTCTATGCACAAGTATTCTCCTCCCAGATCTTATCATAGGACATAATACTTATACCCAGTTTTTGGTTCTCTATTTCTAACCTATATTCTGTGAATATCTCAAAAGTTTCGGACTTGTGTTTCAACAGGAACATATGTCTGAATCTTGAGAGATTATCAAAGAATGTAATGAAATACAAAGAACCGGTCTTGGCATGTGTAGACAGGGGATCTTACATACATCATCATGTATCAGTCCCAAGAGTTTACTAACTCTTTCTCTGTTTCCAATAGACAGAGCTATGGTCATCTAATCTTTGTGACATGACTGGCAAGTTTCACAAGATGTAAATTCAAACTGATTTAAATACGCATCTATAATGCAACTTCAGCCAGTCGGGTCGCATTGACATGACCTAGTCTACAATGCCTCAAGAAGGATTCGTTCATTTCTGAACTCTTCCTCTTGTGTGTTTCTGTATACTAGGAACTGTAGTTTGATTTAGAACATCAATGCTTTTAAATAACGTGCCTGAACCGATCAACTTTTGATATAGGAAATGTTCAAAACATTATCCAACAATACAAAATTTTATCGTTTCTTTACAAATAAAGAGACTGATATGATTTTGTATATCAGGTTCGGTATCTAATAGCATTTGTTCAGAATCAATATATTGGTAATACAGGGTGACAGTGACCAACAGACTTGGCTGCAACACTTGCCCCGTTTTCTGTCTCATGAAACTTATCACCCGTTCTCAGTTCTCTACCTATTTGTAGCCCATGTAACGGATTACATATCTGGTATCCTGATCTGGTATCAAATACCCAGGACGTAGAGGATACTGAGAAACAGTTCTTTGTAATGGACACACGTGAAGGAGATGCATCATATGCACTTTCTTCGTTTGGGCGGCATAGGAATTCTGCTATTCCCCTATTTCCTGCTCTGTCTTATAACCATTATAAGTTGGAGCGGGACCAACGTTCCCCAGCTCAGTATAACAAGCGGGTTCGGTCAATACATCCATATTATTATCTTGATTAAGGCGTGATGTGTTCGCTACCTGGAGAGAGAGCGAAGAAAACACTCTGCGTGCGCTCTTGCAAGATTAGATTGGTTATTTATTTTATCTAATCAGGATGGCTCCCACTGTTTTTATCAAATCTTCCTTCAAACCCTAAAAGGAAAGACTAGCCGGGATTAATTACACTCTACAAGTTCGCCAATCATTCAGGCAGGCCAGTGTCGGTACTTTGAGGGAGGTTCCCCGTGCTTTCGCACGGACCTAATTACAGTAAACCTCGTTTTCCCAGAGGCGTAACCCCGTTGACACCTTTCTAGACACCTTCTTGATCGGCTAATTGCAAAGTGCAAAACTCTCCCAGGAGTAACAATTACTCGCAGTGGGTATCGAGATCCAACTATCATATAGAAGGTATGCAATCTCATTGCAAATTTCAACACTTGAAACTCCCGATAATGATTTTTACCCCTAGCACTTATGACCTTAACTATGGTCAACAAATCATAAGCACTACTCAAGTTCTACCCGTCATTTCGTGATTAATTAGACCCACCCTCATGACCCTTAACTAAGGTCAACAAAGTCACGCGACTGTCCTAACTAATCGCATCATATACGGTGTAGGAAGACATCACTTAGCTACCGTACACTGTGCCTTGACTATGGTCAACAAACACAGCACGAATACTAAGTACTCTACTTCCTAAAATGACGGAGTGTTGCGAATGGTTTTTATGAAAACCTTTAACGCTCTGAACTTGATCTCGTTGCGGAATCAAACGGTTTTTAAATGGAGTGTTTTTGAAGCTTTTCTAGTTTTGCTAAAGGGGTCACTCCCGGTGAAGGGATCGTCGGCCCTTTCGTCGTCGAATGAGGTACGGGATATATCATATATATCACCGTGCAGAGCAGAAACTATAGAAGCAATCAAAATACAAACCGAGTGTGTAGCATCTGCCAGTTATTGCTAAAGGAGTCACTCCCGGTGAAGGGATCTCGGTCCTTTCCTCATCGAATAAGGTGCAGGATGTTCTACAAGGAACACCGCGAAGCAAAGCAAGAACTGTAGCTACCTGTTTTATTTTGAAATTCGATTCCACAACATCTTTTAGGTTTATTTTCTTTCATCAATCTCATTAATGAATATCCCATCATTTAAGTCCACCTAAACATCACAGATAAATATAACGTACGCTTATGCCATCCGTATTCGCCTCGATGTCCCGTCTGCACTGTTAGGTTAGGTAACTAACGCCAGAGCGAGGCAGGGCTAGCGCGGGTGTAAAACATAAGCAACGTCTATATAATATATCGTAGATACTATATACTGTATCTATCATAGAACATCACATGATCACATCACAGATAACGTAGCAGAAAATATCATATGAAATATTGGATATACTAGGACGTCCGTGTTTTTAATACGAGCCAGTATAAAACACGGATTCCACGGTCGCGATGAATAGCCAAACCCATACCCCTAGACCCTTACGAGAGCGGCAAGCAACCCTACCAATTTTAGGGTTAGGAGACCCGGACTCGACTCCTCGAGATGGCCTCCCACTGGAACCTAGAACCCGGTTACTTGTGCTCCCCTCCTTGGGTGTATCCTAATGCGGAAAAGTAAATAATATACAAATGGTGACATCATCCGCAACCTGGAAGTGCCCCAATAAAAGAATATTACATACAAGTTTTTACATGAATGAAAATGGAAAACACTCATCTCACATAAAAAAAACCCCGGCTATTCAAACACGACGATCCAATATAACATATCCAGCAACACATAACATTACATGTCATCAACGTAAGTAAGTATGCATATACCGATTGTCGTCGACGTATAGCAACGACAATCGGCAATACCACTACATACTACACTTACGGTCACAGAAAAGAAAGTGTAAAACTACAATAGTTGGAATCCGCAAACTCTTTAGACATCGCATGCCTAATCAAATGAAATACTTAGACATCGCATGCCTAACAATTATAAACCCCGCATTTTAGTCTCATTATCGAAAACTCTTTTCAATATCAAGTCGGGCAATTCAACAAGATTCCCGACATCCTGATCGAATGCTCGTCGCAAACTTTAGTAGGAGGCCGCACCCCCGACGCCATCGATGAAGTGCAACAAGGCGGAACACCGCTATCGCGAGCACCCGAACGGATGCTTTCGGCGACGGGGTTCTCCTACAGTCACTTGGTCGGGGCTATGGGGCGTGGCTGTCTGTTAAGTTTACCCGGCGAGTATCCGTGTACGCTACGTGATTGCGACGGACTTTAGATCACATCAAAATTCCGTGGCAACCGATCAAGCGAGACTAAACTGCTATGTTTATAACATTCATTCAGTTATCTCATAACTACTTGTGGATTCCAAATATTGTATCACATTCCGGATAAATAGAAAATGTTAAACTTTCCGATCGAACAATCGAACACCCAAGTTTTCCCGAAACAGCTCAACACATGAAATAAGTTTAAAAACATTTACTTCATGCCTCAGTACCAACGGTCCAGCCGTAGAAGGGTCAAGCCAACGCCTCACATGTGGCACGCCGTACTGCCCCAAACCCTAAGGTTCAGAGGGCAGTTCAAGACGGTCACATAATCGAGTTAAGGTTTGTTGTCTTCTAGAGGGTCCATCGCGTTACTTGCACTACTTAGAACATTCTTAAACTACGGAAAAATCCAGCACTTAGAAATTTCCCGGCGGGGGAAAAAGTGGGTATTTATATCCGGTCGAACTTTTTAACTGTTTCTAAAATATCCGGAAAAACTTAAACGAAGTTAAATTATCCGATTAAATTAACGAGTCCCCAATAAAACCCTAGAATACTCAACACTTGAGTGGAATTAAAAAATTCCCATAAAAAATTGCCAAGAAAAGACCTAAGAATAAATATATGAAATTTCAGGGACTAAGTCCAAATTTTGGCCCCGAACCGCCGCCAAACCCTTGGTTTCGCCGCGGTTCCGCGGTCAAATTATTGACTTAGTGGACCGTACTTCACAGTAATTCTTAGTTTTTCCTGCTTGTTTTTCTGAGAATTTTTAATTCACAAAAATCCACTGTTTTGAAAAATGTACAGAGAAGGGTTTTGTCGGGGTTTACGGGTTCAATCGGACTTCTAACTTCGTCTACGCATCGCCTAAGGCTCTAGCTAGGCTCTGATACCACTGTAGGGTTTCTAGGCACACCCATGAGGTTCTACAAGTGATCAAACATGGCCAATTCAAAATTTTTCTATGTGCCGAGAAACCCTAAACTAGATCGTTACTAGAAGTATAGGCGAAACAATATATGTTAACAACTTAACTAAGAGTAAACGGAAAATACAACCTTTGTAGACCCGGTCCTCCACCTCCATAGTTTCGTGTTGACGTCCCTCCGGTGTGATCATCGGATCCCGGACTCTGGCGATGGTTTCGTCGGAGAAATGATCGGGCTAGGTCGTCGACTTCGATGCCGAATATGATCTACGTCGAGGCAACTCAAGATCAAGCTCCACCTTCACCAAGTCATGAAACTTGTGAAGAAAACACCCTATACTACATGGCAAGTGGTAGAGGATGAAGAAATAGGAAGTCGGTTCACTTTTGATTTGGATTTCTCACTTGGAATCATCACTTAGAAATTTCAAGCAAAGGTTTTTTCTTTTTCTCTTCATGAAGAAGATGAAGAAGAAGAATGAAAAAAGAAATATCAATAATAGAAAAACAAGTGATGTTTATCATAATGCAACCATGGTTAAGTGTAGAGAATAAACTAGGGTTAGGTGAATGGTTAGGTTAAGAAAAAGAAACAAAAATGGTTGAACTTTTCAAAGCTTCATGAAGCTTCAAAGAAAAACAAAAGAAGAAACCATTTCTTTTCTTGCTAAAATGAATAAATAAATAAATAAAACAAACCCTAACCGTTAACCTAATCATAGTTTAAAGCGCACACACACCCAAGTTTGCATGTATCATCAAACATGATACAAACTAGTGCACAAAACTATATCATATACACAATGTGCACATCAAGTGAGAAAATCCATCTTAAGTGAACCAATACTAGTTAATGTAAAGTAATATATCAAATATATAATTATACATTAAATCATTAAATCAACACTTGATTTAACGATCTGGTCATATCGCATATGACCGACTAATATCCAATGTATCGACTTATCGAATCAATCCTCGATTCGATAACTAGGTTATATCGCATACAACCAATCGATACATTCATCGCGAGAATAGAATACGGTATCACATACACGCATTATTCTCGGTCCCGCACATATCTCATATGCGCTCCTATTTCGTTTTGCTTGAGCCAGGAAACCTCTGTGTAGGACTCTAAAGACTCGTCAATACGCCGGCAGTAGGTGATGATCATATCAAACACCCACAAGCCGCAAGCGGTGTGCTAAACGTAACGGCCACCCGGGTATTTTGCGATCAGAAGATCGACGAGCAAGCCCGCTCACACTCCTGTGAATCCAACCAGTAACACTTACCGAACAGTCCGGTCTGTTCGTCTGATATGTCGCATATCTCGCCTAGGGGTGGTAAACGTCAGACCCCAGAAGCTTGATAAGTCATGCCGACGTAAGGTCCATAACATTCGTGAAACTACTGATAACTCTTATCAGTATATCACTGCAACCCTGGCCAGGGATTTCCTGTAATGGCCAGTCGAGCATAGCACAACATCAACCCCCAATACCGGGAGAGACGAATCCCCTCCTATCGCTCATTGCCTCCATGTGAATCGTGTAAGTGCACGGCGGCGCCCCGGCCGTCAATCCGACGGCCAAATGCGGAAGCGGTGATAAACTTTAATTTTTCTTGAACTGGCAAACCGCCGCGCACTAATACCCGGATCGAACCATTAACTAGTCCTGGCTAACTACAAGAAGGGGAATAGAGATATACCGACGATCCAAGTCCTCCGGTCTTCTCGTCATCGTCCCGATCTCCCGCGAAAGCTCCGGTCTCCACCTCGTCGTCGGAAGTGCACCACATCGCCTACTTCTTTTACGGGCTCCCACCTCAATGCCGAGGCAACTCGGGCACGAAGCCGGCTACTCGACGTGCCCAAGGTTCGCTGTAGAATATGTAGTCCTCAAGTCTCACTTTGGGGTTCATGGAGATGCCATTTTGGTGGAGGGATGATACAAGAATTATGTGGAGGAGCTTGGGGATTTTTGGTGCATCAAATGAACAACAAAAACCACACTCACATAATGGGCAGCCCCAAATAAGCTTGGCCGGCCATATCAAAGGGGAGAGTGAGAATGAGGAGGTTGTATCAAAAGAATATGAGAGAGGCCAAAAATCACCCATACAAGAGAGAGAGAGGAAAGGTTATCATGCAAAAGGAAATGATCACAAGTGTAAACTAACACTCCACCAACCTCACCCCTCATCATCATCAACCATCATGTCCCTCCATCATCATACAAAAGTCAAGCCATGATGAGGTTATGAAGTCAAGTCATCATGAAGAAATCAAGTCAAAGGATGGTGCTATCATGATACAACAAAATGCAAAGACCCCCTCCGCAAATGCCTATTTGCAACAATGCAAATAAGCCCTCCTCCACCAATCTTCGGCCAATGAACGATACAAAGGAAATTGGCCGAAACGGAAAACAAACTGGCAACTCCAGAAAACTGGTCCCGTAATAAATTACAGGAAAACCCCGATACTGTGCATACACACCCGCATTTGTATTCCGACCGAAATACAAATGCAATGAGACAAAATCTACACTGTACTATACTAGGATCCGGCTTAAACCAAAGCCGGCTAGTAATATCCGTTCGATCCTGATCCGTGCAATACCGCACGTATCTGATCGAACCCTGCCATATATCCATACGGCCTATAGTACAAACTGTCCGATCCTGATCCGTGCAATACCGCACGTATCTGATCAGACCTTGCGATATCTCCATACGGCCTCTATAACCTTTCGCCCGAAAGCTGAGTAACAGAATGTGGGGGACTCTAAAGACTCGTCAACACCATGGTTGTAGATTTAACCACTAGCACGTCAGAGGTATAAGCCAATACGTAACGGGCTACCAGGTATTGACTAAAAGGGACGTCTGTGAGCGAACTCAGCCTGACAACCCTACTGAGCCTGTCCGTGATAATATCCGTACAGTCCGGTCCGTTCGTCTATGAGCATCGCATGGCGGGCCTAGGGGGTTGGTAAAAGTCAGACCCCCAAAAGCGGTACAAGTCGTGTCGGAGTGTAGCCTAGAACACCCTGAGATACTACTGGAATACCTACCAGTAAATCTTCTTACCTCGGCCGAGGGCTTCGTGTAATGGCTCTCCTAGACACAGCACGACCTCACCCCCAATACAGGGAGAGACGAACCCCTGAAGATACGCTCACTGCCTCCATCTGGCTCGGGACTGTACCCAACTAAAACCTGTTTGCAAGACTCCTTTGAGCCGTGGTAGGGTAGTAATCAAAGTACAGTGGGAACTCACACGAGACAAATGACGATCCCCAGGTCGATGAACTAACCTGTACACATGTCACCAGGGAACTGCCATCTGACGTCTGGTATATGACCAACTAGCATGTTCCCGGCGAGTCCTGTCCGGTGTACTCATAACCCAATGAGCACCTGTATACATCTTAGGTGATCCAACTGACACCAGTGGCTTGTGAGACCGGCCACCGCCCCTCGTCGGGGTCTCGACTGTATACACTAGTCTACTCTGGAGTATCGATGCCCTGTCTCGAAACTCGCACGACTAGGGACCTTTTAAGGATATGCTTATAGACCCCAGCTCCCACTTATATGATCGCCCTCATACTGCTGGTGGTCAAGAAAGAATCCTAGGGGCTCTATCAACGTGTAATAGCGACTTGTCAGGTCACCTGAAACAGTACACGATGATAAAGGTAAACCAGATAGCATACTATCATCTCGAGTAAGACTGTCCTACCGGGATAGGTCCTCCATCAATCATTGCAATCACGTACCTGTGACCTAATAATTGACTCTGAGGGCACTATCTCCAACAATCTCCCACTTGCACTCAAGGCTAATTATTGCGATGCCGTATACTCACAGCCCGTGTGATACCAAACACCCAACTCCTCTACTAGTCAGTCTCACAAAGCTCGTTTGCGAAACTATTGCGTTCGAGGAATAGCCTTAGTGAGTGGATCCGCTTTGTTGTCTCTTTCAATGTCTCTCTATATCTCAAGTTCGCGGAGAAACCCATCTCCCGAAATGAGCAATACCTGTCTTAGAATATGTCTGGATGTCTGATGGGACATAGCTCATAAATGAACTCCAAATCCAAACATCTTAGACTGTATCGTCAACTGAATTCAATCAGTATCCTGCGCCATGCCTCCCTCAGTATTGCCCTGGACTACCTGTCCAAAATACTGCCCCTCGTTAGAAGGAAAAACTATAACTCTGACAACCTCCTTGTCGTCCAGGTCACCTTGGAAGCCTGGAATGATAACTGTCCCCCGAATGAGGCTGTCGTTATCATATCCCTAGAACATTAACTTATGTTCTAAAACTGCTTCCGACTGTTTCTCCAGGATTGGGTCAATATCAACTTATTGCATCTAGTGCAAGAACAATATCTGGTGTGGTAGTTGACATCTCATGATTGACTCAATTGCCTGAGCAAGTGATCTGCCAATCATGCACATCCCTCTCCTCTTTAGTCTATAAGACACCTTTAGAGAGGGTGACTCCATCTTCTGCAGGTACACTACCGTGCATGGAGTCGTCCATTCTAAATACCCTTAGAATGCTGTCTAAGTACCCTGATTGGGAGACTACCCAAATCTAGATCTAAAGCCATAGATCTAGTAACCAGAATGTCTGATATAATGTCCAAGTCCCATGTAGAGAAACCACTGTGTGACGACCAAAGTATAACCGATCGTAGTATAGGAGTTTCTTTTCCTACTCTGTGTATGTCATCCAAATACCAGGATATCACACCCTACTATCTTCTCAACAGATCCATCCCCTATTCTGATGAAGTCAAACCCATGACTGTCACGTCAGAAATAGATGATCTATCTCCGCTACATCTGCTTTAGTCTATAAATAGACATAAGCTTCCTGTCCACCAATGCTTCCGCAGCTCCCACTGACTACGACAACCCTCTGGCAGAGTCATATACACGTACACTTCTGGAGCGAGTTCAGAACGACGCTATACTCATCCTCCCGCCGGGTCTCGCAGCCTGGAACAACAGCAATGGTAATTGTGGGTAAACAAGAACTTCCCTGTCACCGTCCTTGAGGCTACCGGAGTACCTCTCGGGTGCCTGAAGTTACCCACCGTATCTGCGGAGTGGCCAATGGAATGTCAATCCAGATTGAATCTTTAGGTTCCTTATCAAATCTTCAGTAATCGTTTGTGGTTCTGGGATCACTTCCAGTTCTACCATACTCCCACTACTATTTCTTGAAAAAATCCATTTTTAATAAAACTGTGGCGAGTCTGGAACAATATTGCTATTGTTCATCCGGATGGTAGAAAGTCAACCCTCGTCATAGCCTGGGTCAACCCACAAACAGCCATTACAGAAACGTGCCTTGAGTTGTCCAGCGTCTGGTTTTAATCATAAACCGGACAACTCCCCGTACCTTAACATCGTTAAGATATGAACTGTTCTATATCCAATATAGAACCAGAGGCACTGATTTAATTGAACCAGATTCAAATCATGCAGTTGTCTCCAGTGCATGTCAACTTAATGGAAGGAGGCCGATCAGCGTTACTCAACTTAGGAATGCTTCCAATTATGAGTAACCTGAAAGAGAAGCAATTTCTCTTTATCATTACTATCAACTGAATACCATACACAAGTATCTACATCTTCGATCACTTTGAAGAATCCCGATACTTGCTATACCTGGTTCTCTACTCTATTCAAATACCTATAACTTCTCAAAATTCGGACCCTGTGTTTCCACGAAACACCTGTCTAAAAACTAGAGAAGTCATAAGTAAACCGAATATAGTACGAGGACCAACCCCTCTGTCCTGATGGACCCTGGACAACATACAATACTCTGTATAAGTCCCTTGAGTCTGAAAACTCATTCATTGTGTGTCGTAGGTTGAAAACTGTACTTATGGTTAAGAAGAATTACACCGCTGTTTAATGCTCCTTACCTAACCATCCACTGATATAGGTAAATGTCGTAAACATAATTTCAGAAAGGTATATCTCACTCTATGAAAATAGACGTACAGATATATCAATTTGAAATTGGTGCATAACTGCGGATATTCAAAACCAAATATTTGCCAACCGGCAAACAGCCCAGGTGATTTCCTCAAATATCACCGATTACAACGAATCCCGATATAATGAGGATAATCACCCAATTCCCAATAACTTACTCCCACTCATCATCTGTAAAACCATACAGATGTGAGAATCGTACCTGGTAAATACATACCCTGGAGTAAGTATCTAATCGGGAAATCAGTTTTCCTTTAACATTACACAGTGAAACTGAAACATTGAAATGTTCCGATGGGGTATTCTGGTATTCCTAGTAATGCCTCTTCCAGATTCACGACTGTAACCGTATAGTTCTATGCCACCTCTCCAAATCCCTTCATATGTCTTTAGTCTTTACCTTCTGTACACCACTTTAGGCCAAATGGTTTTCTTCCTTCCCTACCGTTCGGCACCAGCCTATGGTTTGGAAGAAGACTATCCAATAAGCATAATGGGTGTACTGTCCCAATCCTAGGAACACTCGCAATGAGAGAGGGTGAAGAGAAAAGACAACCGAATAAACCTTATTCCTATTTCTCCTGGACCAGAATCCATCCCCAAACTGGAATAAATTCCTTTCGAGTTCGTATATAACCATACGATGGAGTATCCAATAAACTGTGGATCTTCGTAGTGATACGGAGTGTCCTGGAGAAATACAAAGGTGATTTTAGGATTGGCGAAGGAATATTTGGTTTGATCGTGAAAATCTGTTGCAATTTACTTTGCCTTCTTACTAATCCCTTGCTTTGTCTGAACTTAATACCTTCTGTACACCATCGTTAGGCTAATTGGTTTTCTTCATTCCCTACCGGTCGGCACCAGCCTAAGGTTTGGAAGAAGACTATCCAATTTGCGTAATAGGTGTACTATCTCCTAAACCAAGGAGTACTCGCAACCTGAGAGAAGGTAAAAGGAAAAGACAACTGAATAGTTCTATCCGTTTTCTCCAGAACCGGAAACCATCCTCGAATAAATCCCTTCGAGTTCGTATATAACCATACGATGGTTTTGTCCAATGGAAGTGGACGTTCGTAGTAATACGGGTGTCCTGGAGAAAAGGGTAAAAGTAGGAGTGGCAATGAGGTTTGCAACTCTGACAATCCAAAAGCCAGTGTTTAAGAAGGTTCGGTCAACTTGGTCACTGAGTCATAGTCTAGGGTCGGGTCAATGGTCGCTGCCAAAGAGAGAGAGAAAAGAAACACTCAGCGTGCACTCTAACCTAGATCAGAATGGTTACCAATTTATCTAATCTGGAAACCTCCCACTGTACCTCAAATTCTCCTCCAAACCTAAAAGAAGAATTAGTCGGGAACACCCGAGGAGTAAACTAACTCATCAGTGGGAATCGGGATCCAACTATCATCGCATGATAACGTGACGGAATCCGCTCACATCATCATACTCCAGATGGTATGCGCATATCTGGCAAGTTTCAGTTCTTTTGAAACTCCCGATGTGATTTCTGCCCCATGCTCTTATGACCTTGACGAAGGCCAACAAATCATAAGTCACATGTCAAGTTCTACCCGTCATTCTCCAGGTTGATTTGAACCCACCCGCACAAGCCCTTGACGAAGGCCAACAAGGCTATACGACTATCCCAAACCAACGCATCTATCTATGCTGCAGAAAGGCAACAAGCAGCTACCATACACTATGCCTTGACGAAGGCCAACAAACATAGCATGAATACTACGTGCTACCCGTCTGAAATGACGGAGGGCTACGAATGGTTTCTGGCGAAAACCTTTAACGTAAAGAACTTGATATCGTTGAAGGAACTGATAGCTTTTAAAAATATAGTGACGAAAACCTTCGCTAAAGAGGTCACTCCCGGTGAAGGGATCTCGGCTCTTTCCCCGTAGAATGGGGTGCAGGATATTCCAAATGAATACCGCGATGCAAAGCAAAAGTAATCGGCTATAGTGAAGTTATTGCCCTGACACAAACTTTTTGTCCAAGGGGTCACTCCCGGTGAAGGGATCTCGGCCCTTGCCTCGTCGACTGAGGAGCAGGATATTCCAACTGAATACCACGATGCAAAACAAAAGTGAACGTCCTTGCAATAACAGCTTTTTTTGAAAAGTGTTCCAACAACATCAGATTAGGTTTGTTTTTTAACTTGCATTGATCCGAATCAACGCAGTCCCATCAATTGATCACACCACAAAGAACGAAAAATATACTGATGTACGTATATGCCATCCGCATTCGCCACTGGGTCCCGTCATTACCCGTTAGGTTAGCTAACTAACGACATAGCGGGGACTGGACTAGCGCGGATGCAAAACATATACAACATCTACTAATATATATACCAATATATTATATTCGCTCAAGGCGTGAATAAAATACAACATCACAGAAATGTACAGCATCACAGAAACAATACAGATATCTGGGATCCCCGGGTTTCACAGAGCCGCTGAAACCCGACGTTCCCCTGGTCGTGTGGATAGCCTGTACAATGAGAACCTAGACCCCTACGGACACGGCAAGTCACCCGCCAAAACCTGAAGCGAGGCAGCCCCCTTCAGCTCCGTGAATGGACCACCCAACACTTCACGGAATCCGGTAACTTGGGCACCCCTCCTGGGTCAACCTGTACCCCCTACGAGTGCGGCGAATAGCCCGCCAATCCTAGAGTGAAGCCCCCTCCGTCCCAATGCCATGAGATGCGGGCTTGTTGCCCTCTAGAACCCGGCTATCCGTGCACCCCTCCGCGGGGCAATCCTAGTACAGAAAGTAAAATATACATACACCGGGTACATCGACCGCAACCAGGTCGTGCCCCAAAATAATAATACAAACAGGCAGTGACGGCAGTCCACATGTCGGACGCTCGCCCCGCAATATCAAATGTACATAATACAACCACAACTGTACTAGCATTGCATCCAGGCTATCCCCTACGACCGATCCGCAACATCACAGCAAAAACAGAACATCAACGTGAAAGTCACGTTCGCAAATCCGTCTAACCGGGCTATAGCAGTTAGACCGGATTTACCGATCAAGTGACATTCACGGTCGCAGATATAATGTAAATACTGTGAAATAATGTGTTTAAAATATCCGATCGATCAAATTTTAACAAGTGGGCCCCCAAGCACTACTGTAGCAGATCAGGAAATTCTGGGCCCAATATTAATATTCCAAAACCCCAATTTTCACCCCAGAAAGCCTCTGTAAAAATTTGGTGCGGTGAACCCAATAGTGTGCGGCGGAACCGCGGCCCAAGGGGGTGTTTGGCCGCGGTTCCGCGCTCCTACAGTGGAGACACATTATCGAATTTTCACAGAACTCTTATATTTTCCAGTACATCACTATTTTACAACCTGAAAAATTTTTCGACACCAAAAAATTTCAACAGAAAACTGATGTGAACAAAAATGTAGATTTTGGAATTTTGGTCGATCGGAAATGCAAAACACATTAAACCAAGCTAGACTAAGTTAATGGCGAGGCTCTGATACCACTGTAAGTGCACGGCGGCGCCCCGGCCGTCAATCCGACGGCCAAATGCGGAAGCGGTGATAAACTTTAATTTTTCTTGAATTGGCAAACCGCCGCGCACTAATACCCGGATCGAACCATTAACTAGTCCTAGCTAACTACAAGAAGGGGAATAGAGATATACCGACGATCCAAGTCCTCCGGTCTTCTCGTCATCGTCCCGATCTCCCGCGAAAGCTCCAGTCTCCACCTCGTCGTCGGAAGTGCACCACATCGCCTACTTCTTTTACGGGCTCCCACCTCAATGCCGAGGCAACTCGGGCACGAAGCCGGCTACTCGACGTGCCCAAGGTTCGCTGTAGAATATGTAGTCCTCAAGTCTCACTTTGGGGTTCATGGAGATGCCATTTTGGTGGAGGGATGATACAAGAATTATGTGGAGGAGCTTGGGGATTTTTGGTGCATCAAATGAACAACAAAAACCACACTCACATAATGGGCAGCCCCAAATAAGCTTGGCCGGCCATATCAAAGGGGAGAGTGAGAATGAGGAGGTTGTATCAAAAGAATATGAGAGAGGCCAAAAATCACCCATACAAGAGAGAGAGAGGAAAGGTTATCATGCAAAAGGAAATGATCACAAGTGTAAACTAACACTCCACCAACCTCACCCCTCATCATCATCAACCATCATGTCCCTCCATCATCATACAAAAGTCAAGCCATGATGAGGTTATGAAGTCAAGCCATCATGAAGAAATCAAGTCAAAGGATGGTGCTATCATGATACAACAAAATGCAAAGACCCCCTCCGCAAATGCCTATTTGCAACAATGCAAATAAGCCCTCCTCCACCAATCTTCGGCCAATGAACGATACAAAGGAAATTGGCCGAAACGGAAAACAAACTGGCAACTCCAGAAAACTGGTCCCGTAATAAATTACAGGAAAACCCCGATACTGTGCATACACACCCGCATTTGTATTCCGACCGAAATACAAATGCAATGAGACAAAATCTACACTGTACTATACTAGGATCCGGCTTAAACCAAAGCCGGCTAGTAATATCCGTTCGATCCTGATCCGTGCAATACCGCACGTATCTGATCGAACCCTGCCATATATCCATACGGCCTATAGTACAAACTGTCCGATCCTGATCCGTGCAATACCGCACGTATCTGATCGGACCTTGCCATATCTCCATACGGCCTCTACAACCTTTCGCCCGAAAGCTGAGTAACAGAATGTGGGGGACTCTAAAGACTCGTCAACACCATGGTTGTGGATTTAACCACTAGCACGTCAGAGGTATAAGCCAATACGTAACGGGCTACCAGGTATTGACTAAAAGGGACGTCTGTGAGCGAACTCAGCCTGACAACCCTACTGAGCCTGTCAGTGACAATATCCGTACAGTCCGGTCCGTTCGTCTATGAGCATCGCATGGCGGGCCTAGGGGGTTGGTAAAAGTCAGACCCCCAAAAGCGGTACAAGTCGTGTCGGAGTGTAGCCCAGAACACCCTGAGATACTAATGGAATACCTAGCAGTAAATCTCCTTGCCTCGGCCGAGGGCTTCGTGTAATGGCTCTCCTAGACACAGCACGACCTCACCCCCAATACCGGGAGAGACGAACCCGTGAAGATACGCTCACTGGCTCCATGTGGCTCGGGACTTTACCCAACTAAAACCTGTTTGCACGACTCCTTTGAGCCGTGGTAGGGTAGTAATCAAAGTACAGTGGGAACTCACACGAGACAAATGACGATCCCCAGGTCGATGAACTAACCTGTACACATGTCACCAGGGAACTGCCATCTGACGTCTGGTATATGACCAACTAGCATGTTCCCGGCGAGTCCTGTCCGGTGTACTCATAACCCAATGAGCACCTGTATACATCTTAGGTGATCCAACTGACACCAGTGGCTTGTGAGACCGTCCACCGCCCCTCGTCGGGGTCTCGACTGTATACACTAGTCTACTCTGGAGTATCGATGCCCTGTCTCGAAACTCGCACGACTAGGGACCTTTTAAGGATATGCTTATAGACCCCAGCTCCCACTTATATGATCGCCCTCATACTGCTGGTGGTCAAGCAAGAATCCTAGGGGCTCTATCAACGTGTAATAGCGACTTGTCAGGTCACCTGAAACAGTACACGATGATAAAGGTAAACCAGATAGCATACTATCATCTCGAGTAAGACTGTCCTACCGGGATAGGTCTTCCATCAATCATTGCAATCACGTACCTGTGACCTAATAATTGACTCTGAGGGCACTATCTCCAACAAATCGGGACTGTACCCAAAAACCACCTGTTTGCACAACTCAGTAGAGCCGTGGTAGGGTGGAAGTCAAAGCACAGTGGGAGACACACAAGACTCTATGACGATCTCGGGTCAACAGACTAAGCTGTACCAGTGTCACCAGAGAACTGCCATCTGACGTGAGGTATAATACCATCTGGGAGTTCTCGACGAGTCCGTTCAATGTACCCAGTCTCCACTGAGCACCCGCATACCATCTCTGATGTCAAACACCAATGGATATGGGATCATCCATCGCCCATCACATGGGTCGAGAAGACATACGCTAGTCTACTCTGGAATATCGATGCCCTGTCTCGATATTCCCATGACTAGGAACATTGAAGGATGTACTCATGGACTACCCAGGCCCCACTAGTATGATCTACATCATAGTCCTGGAAGTCGAGTACACATCCTAAGGGCTTTATCAACATGTAACAGAGAGAGACAGAAAGTATACATGTTAAGATAAAGAGTAACCAGATAGCGTACTATCATGTCGAGCAAGAAAGTCCTACCTATATATGTCCCAGCATCCACTACAATATACATCCAATGTACAGTAATGGCCTCTAGGGCATACATATAACTAACAAGAGCCTCGCCATTAACATAGTCTAGCTTTGTCTAACATGTTTACACTTCCGATCGAACAAATGTTCCAAAACCGTGTTTTTCAAAACAACAGTTTTCTGTCGAAATTTTTTTGTCTCGAAAATTTTTTCAGGTAGTCTCAGAATACTGTTCAGGGAATTCTAAGAACTCTGTGAAAATTTGGTCGGGTGATCACACCATATCACCGCGGAACCGCGGCCAAACCCATGCTAGGGCCGCGGTTCCACCGTCGTTTAGCCTCCTCACTGGACCAATTTTTTTACAGAGGGGCTTGGACGGGAAAATAGGTTTTTTGGAATGTTATTTTTTGTGCCCAGATTTCTTTATGTGCTATAGTAATGTTTGGGGGCCCACTTGGTAAAATTTGTTCGATCGGATATTTTAAACATGTTATTTCATAGTATTTACATTATATCTGCGACCGTGAATGTCACTTGATCGGTAAATCCTGTCTAACTGTTATAGCCCGGTTAGACGGATTTGCGAACGTGACATTCACGTAGATGTTCTGTGTATTGCTGTGATGTTGCGGATTGGTCATGGGGGATAGCCTGGTTGCAGTGGTAGTACAGTTTTGTTGTATTATGTACATTTGATATTGCGGGGCGAGCGTCCGACATGTGGACTTCCGTCACTACCTGTTTGTATTATTATTTTGGGGCACGACCAGGTTGCGGTCGATGTACCCGTTGTATGTATATTTTACTTTCTGTACTAGGATTACCCCAAGGAGGGGTGCACGGATAGCCGGGTTCTAGAGGGCAACAGGCCCGCATCTCATGGCATTAAGACGGAGGGGGCTTCACTCTAGAATTGGCGGGCCATTCACCGCACTCGTACGGGGTACAGGTTGACCCAGGAGGGGTGCCCAAGTTACCGGATTCCGTGAAGTGCTGGGTGGTCCATTCACGTTGCTGAAGGGGGCTGCCTCGCTTCAGGTTTTGGCGGGTAACTTGCCGCGCTCGTAGGGGTCTAGGGTTTTCATTGCACAGGCTATCCACACGACCAGGGGAACGTCGGGTTTCAGTAGTTGCTCTGTGATACCCGGGGATCCCAGATATCTGTATTGTTCTGTGATGCTGTACATTTCTGTGATGTTGCATTTTATCACGCCTTGAGCGAAATATTATATATTGGTATATATATTAGTAGATGTTGTATATGTTTTGCATCCGCGCTAGTCCAGTCCCCGCTCTGTCGTTAGTTAGCTAACCTAACGGGTAATGACGGGACCCAGTGGCGAATGCGGATGGCATATACGTACATCAGTATATTTTCGTTCTTTATGGTGTGATCAATTGATGGGACTGCGTTGATTCGGATCAATGCAAGTTAAAAGCAAACCTAATCTGATGTTGTTGGAACACTTTTCAAAAAGCTGTTATTGCAAGGACGTTCTCTTTTGTTTTGCATTGTGGTATTCAGTTGGAATATCCTGCTCCTCAGTCGACGAGGCAAGGGCCGAGATACCTTCACCGGGAATGACCCCTTGGACAAAAAGTTTGCGTCAGGGCATTAACTTCACTATAGCCGATTACTTTTGCTTTGCACCGTGGTATTCAGTTGGAATATCCTGCACCTCATTCTACGGGGAAAGAGCCGAGATCCCTTCACCGGGAGTGACCTCTTTAGCAAAGGTTTTCGCCACTATATTTTTAAAAAAAGCTATCCAGTTCCTTCAACGATATCAAGTTCATTACGTTAAAGGTTTTCGCCAGAAACCATTCGTAGCCCTCCGTCGTTTCAGACGGGTAGCACGTAGTATTCATGCTATGTTTGTTGGCCTTCGTCAAGGCATAATGTATGGTAGCTGCTTGTTACCTTTCTGCTGCATAGATAGATGCGTTGGTTTGGGACAGTCGTATAGCCTTGATGGCCTTCGTCAAGGGCTTGTACGGGTGGGTTCAAATTAACCTGGATAATGACGGGTAGAACTTGACATGTGACTTATGATTTGTTGGCCTTCGTCAACGTCATAAGAGCATGGGGCAAAAATCCACATCGGGAGTTTCTAAAGAAACTGAAACTTGCCAGATATGCGCATACCTTCTGGAGTGTGATGATGTGAGCGGATTCCGTCACGTTATCATGCGATGATAGTTGGATCCCGATTCCCACTGATGAGTTGGTTTACTCCTCGGGTGATCCCGACTAATTCTTCTTTCAGGTTTGGAGGAGAATTTGACGGTACAGTGGGAGGTTTCCAGATTAGATAAATTGGTAACCATTCTGATCTAGGTTAGAGTGCACGCTGAGTGTTTCTTTTCACTCTCTCTGGCAGCGACCATTGACCCGACCCTAAGACTATGACTCAGAGACCAAGTTGACCGAACCTTCTTAAACACTGGCTTTTGGATTGTCAGAGTTGCAAACTTCATTGCCACTCCTACTTTTACCCTTTTCCCCAGGACACCCCGTATTACTACGAACGTTCACTTCCATTGGACAAAACCATCGTATGGTTAGATACGAACTCGAAAGAATTTATTCGAGGATGGTTTCCGGTTCTGGAGAAAACGAATAGAACTATTCAGTTGTCTTTTCCTTTTTCCTTCTCTCAGGTTACGAGTACTCCTTGGTTTAGGAGATAGTACACCTATTACACAAATTGGATAGTCTTCTTCCAAACCATAGGCAGGTGCTGACCGGTAGGGAATGAAGAAAACCAATTAGCCTAACGATGGTGTACAGAAGGTATTAAGTTAAGACAAAGCAAGGAATTAGTAAGAGGGCAAAGTAAATTGCAACTGATATTCACGACCAAACCAGGTATTTCATTACCACTCCCACTTCACCTTTGCATTTCTCCAGGTCACTCCGTATCACTACGAAGATCCACAGTTTATTGGATACTCCATCGTATGGTTATATACGAACTCGAAAGGAACTTGTTCCAGTCCGAGGATGGATTCTGGTTCAGGAGAAATAGGAATAAGGTTTATTCGGTTGTCTTTTATCTTCACCTTCTCTCGCATTGCGAGTGCTCCTAGGATTAGGACAGTACACCCATTATGCTTATTGGATAGTCTTCTTCCAGACCATAGGCTGGTGTCGAACGGTAGGGAAGGAAGAAAACCATTTGGCCTAAGGGGTGTGCAGAAGGTAATGACTAAAGACATATAAAGGGATTTGGAGAGGTGGCAAAGAACTATACGGTTACAGTCGTGAATCTGGAAGAGGCATTACTAGGAATACCAGGATACCCCTACGAAACATTTCAATGTTTCAGTTTCACTGTGTACTGTTAAAGGAAAACTGATTTCCCAACTAGACACTTGCTCCAGGGTATGTATTTACCAGGTATGATTCTCACATCTGTATGGTTTTACAGATGTTGAGTAGGAGTAAGTTATTGGGAATTAGGTGATCATCCTCATTATATCGGGATTCGTTGTAATCGGTGATATTTGAGGAAATCACCTAGGCTGTTTGCCAGTCGGCAAATATTTGGTTTTGAATATCCGCTGTTATGCACCAATTTCAAATCGATATATCTGTATGTCTATTTTCATAGAGTGAGATATACCTTTTTGAAATTATGTCTATAACATTTACCTATATCAGTGGATGGTTAGGTAAGGAGCATTAAACAGCGGTGTAATTCTTCATAACCATAGTACAGTTTTCAACCTACGACACACAGTGAATGAGTTATCAGACTCAAGGGACTTATACAGAGTATTGTATGTTGTCCAGGGTCCATAAGGACAGAGGGGTTGGTCCTCGTACTATATTCGGTTTACTTATGACTTCTCTAGTTTTTAGACAGGTGTTTCGTGGAAACACAGGGTCCGAATTTTGAGAAGTTATAGGTATTTGAATAAAGTAGAGAACCAGATATTGCAAGTATCAGGATTCTTCAAAGTGATCGAAGATGTAGATACTTGAGTATGGTATTCAGTTGATAGTGATGATTAAGAGAACTTGCTTCTCTTTCGGGTTACTCATAATTGGAAGCATTTCTAAGTTGAGTAACGCTGATCGGCCTCTTTCCATTTAGTTGACATGCACTGGAGACAGCTGCATGATTTGAATCTTGTTCAATTAAATCAGTGCCTCTGGTTCTATATTGGATATAGAATAGTTCATATCTTAACATTGTTAAGGTACGGGGAGTTGTCCGGCTTATGCTTAAAACCAGACTCTGGATAACTCAAGGCACGTTTCTGTAATGGCTGTTTGTGGGTTGACCCAGGCTATGACGAGGGTTGACTTTCTACCATCTGGAAGATCAATATTGATATTGTTCTAGACTCACCACAGTTTTATTAAAAGTGGATTTTTTCAGAAAAAAAGTTGTGGGAGTTTGGTAGAACTGGAAGTGATTCCAGAACCACAAACGATTACTGAAGATTTCATAGGAACCTAAAGATTCAATCTGGTTTGACATTCCATTGGCCACTCCGCAGATAAGGTGGGTAACCTCAGGCTCACGAGAGGTACTCCGGTAGCCTCAAGGACGGTGACAGGGAGGTTCTTGTTTACCCACACTTGCCATTGCTGTTGTTCCAGGCTACGAGACCCGGCGGGAGGATGAGTATATCGTCATTCTAAACTGGCTTTAGAAGTGTACGTCTTTATGACTCTGCCAGAGGGTTGTCGTAGTCAGTAGGAGCAGCGGAAGCATTGGTGGACAGGTAGCTTATGTCTATTTATAAACTAAAGCAGATATAGCGGAGATAGATCATCAATTTCTGATGTGACAGTCATAGGTTTGACTTCATCAGAATAGGGAATGGATCATTTGAGAAGGCAGTAGGGTGTGATGTCATGGTATTTAGAGTACATATACAAAATAGGAAGTGATATTCCTATACTACGATCGGTTATACTTTGGTCATCACATAGTGGTTTCTCCACATGGGACTTGGACATTATATCAGACATACTGGTTACTAGATCTATGGTTTTAGATCTAGATTTGGGTGGTTTCCCAATCAGGGTTCTTAGACAGCATTCTAAGAGTGTTTAGAATGGACGACTCCTGGCACGGTAGTGTACCTGCAGGTGATGGAGTCACCCTCTCTAAAGGTGTCTTACAGACTAATTTGGAGAGGGATGTGGATGATTGGCAGATCACTTGCTTAGGCAATTGAGTCAATCATGAGATGTCAAGTACCACACCAGATGTTGTTCTTGCGGTAGGTGCAATAAGTTGATATTGATCCAATCCTGGAGAAACAGTCGGAAGCAGTTTTAGAACATAAGTGGATGTTCTAGGGATATGATAACGACAGCCTCATTCGGAAGACAGTTATCATTCCAGGCTTCCAAGTGTTAGTTATATGTATGCCCTAGAGGCCATTACTGTACATTGGATGTATATTGTAGTGGATGCTGGGACATATATAGGTAGGACTTTCTTGCTCGACATGATAGTACGCAATCTGGTTGCTCTTTATCTTAACATGTATACTTTCTGTCTCTCTGATTACATGTTGATAAAGCCCATAGGATGTGTACTCGACTTCCAGGACTATGATGTAGATCATACTAGTGGGGCCTGGGTAGTCCATGAGTACATCCTTGAAATGTTCCTAGTCGAGGGAATATCGAGACGGGGCATCGATATTCCAGAGTAGACTAGCGCATATCTTCTCGACCCATGCGATGGGCGATGGATGATCCCATATCCATTGGTGTTTGACATCGAAGATGGTATGCGGGTGCTCAGTGGAGACTGGGTACACTGAACGGTCTCGCCGAGAACTCCCAGATGGTATTATACCTCACGTCAGATGGCAGTTCTCTGGTGACACTGGTACAGCTTAGTCTGTTGACCCGAGATCGTCATAGAGTCTTGTGTGTCTCCCACTGTGCTTTGATTTCCACCCTACCACGGCTCTACTGAGTTGTGCAAACAGGTGGTTTTTGGGTACAGTCCCGATTCACATGGAGGCAATGAGCGATAGGAGGGGATTCGTCTCTCCCGGTATTGGGGGTTGATGTTGTGCTATGCTCGACTGGCCATAACAGGAAATCCCTGGCCAGTGTTGTAGTGATATACTGGTAAGAGTTATCAGTAGTTTCACGAATGTTATGGACCCTACGTCGGCATGACTTATCGAGCTATTGGGGTCTGACGTTTACCACCCCTAGGCGAGATATGCGACATATCAGACGAACAGACCGGACTATACGGTAGTGTTACTGGTCGGATTCGCAGGAGTGTGAGCGGGCTTGCTCGTCGATCTTCTGATCGCTCAATACCCGGGTGGCCGTTACGTTTAGCAGACCGCTTGCGGCTTGTGGGTGTTTGATATGATCATCATCCGCTGCCGGCGTATTGACGAGTCTTTAGAGTCCTACACAGAGGTTTCCTAGCTCAAGCGAAATGAAATAGGAGCGCATATGAGATATGTGCGGGACCGAGAATAATGCGTGTATGTGATACCGTATTCCATTCTCGCGATGAATGTATCGATTAGGTTATATGCGATATACCCTAGTTATCGAATCAAAGGTTGATTTGATAAGCCGATACATTATATACTAGTCGGTTGTGTGCGACATGACCGGGTCATTGAATCAAGTGTTGATTTAATGATTTAATGCATAATTATATATTTGATATATTACTTTGCGTTAACTAGTATTGGTTCACTTTATATGGATTTTCTCACTTGTAATGTGCACATTGTATATGTGATATACATTTGTACATTTGCTTGTATCATGTTTGATGATACATGATTGTTTAAGTGTATGTTAAGAATAAACCATGGTTATTTATATGATTAGGGTTTTATTTCCTTTTCTTATTTATTTATCTATTTATTCATTTTGGAAATAATTAGAAAAGGCATAAAAAGAAAATGGTGGCTAATTTTGTTTCATATTGAAGCTTCTTGAAGACTTTGACCTAGTGACCATTTTGTTCTTATCCTTAACCCTAACCATTCTATTAACCATGGTATTTTCTCTACACTTAACTGAGGTTGAATATATGATAAGTATTGATTTATTTTTTCTTTTTAATTATCTTATCATATAAGCTTCTTCTTCTTCTTCCTTGACTTCAAGAAGAAAAGCTTCACCTCCATCAATGGTGATTGATGCATATGAGTGAGAAATCCAATTCTAAAGTCTACCCACCTCCTATTTCTTCATCCTCTACCTCTTGCCAAGTAGTAGAGTGTGTTTCCTTCACAAGTTTCATGACTTGGTGAAGTGAGAGCTTGATCTTGCGATGCTTCGACGTAGATCATCTTCGGCATGGACATCGACGACCTAGCTTGCCCATTCTCCGACGAAGCCGACTCTAGAGCCCGGATTTGATATGGACAGCGGAGACGACCTCGTTGCGGAGCCGTGGAGGTGGAGGACCGGATCTACAAAGGTTGTATGTCCGTTCCCTTAGTTAAAATGTTAACTAGTTTACATGTTTCGCCTAAATATCTAGTAAATGATCCGTAGTCGGGTTTGTAGGCACCCGAAATTTTTTATTTGTGCATGTTTGATCACTTGTGAGACTTAACTAGAGTGCCTAGGAACCCTACAGTGGTATCAGAGCCTAGCTAGAGCCTTAGGCGAAGTCCAGACGCGATTTGAAGTCCGATCGAACCGAAACCCTACCCGGAAAATTGCTCTCTGTCCAATTTTTGAAATCTGGTCTTTTTCCACATTAAAATTGTTCAGAAAAATCAGCAGGTGAATATATGAGGTACTGTGAAATTCGTGCCCCTGACTCCTTCATACTGCCGCGCTTCCGCGGCACGAGCATGGCTCGTGCGGCGGTTGCGCGGCGGTACGGCAACTTTATTCAATATTTTTTCACAGTATCTCATAATTATTAATTCTGGATTTTCTGGGAATTTTTAATATTTATTCCAGAGTTGAAATTTTCTGAGTTGATTTGGGGATTCGGTATTTCGATCGGGGTATCAAATTTTGTCTGTTTGGCTTTCCGGATAAATTTTAGAATATGTTAAAAAGTTCGACCGGATATAAATACCCAATTTTTCCCCTGTCGGGAAATTTCCAAGTGTTGGATTTTCCGTAGTTTAACGACGTTCTAAGTAGTGCAAGTAACGCGATGGTCCCTCTAGAAGACACAAACCTTAACTCGATTATGTGACCGTCTTGAACTGCCCTTTGAACCTTCGGGTTTGGGGCAGTACGGCGTGCCACATGTGAGGCGTTGGCTTGACCCTTCTACGGCTGGACCGTTGGTACTGAGGTACGAATGGAATGTTGTTAGACTTATTTCATGTGTTGATCTGTATCGGGAAAACTTGGGTGTTCGATTGTTCGATCGGAAAGTTTAACATTTTCTATTTATCTGGAATGGGATACAATAATTGGAATTCACAAAAGTTATGAGATAACTAAATGAATGTTATAAACGTAGCAGTTTAGTCTCACTTGATCGGTTGCCACGGAATTTTGATGTGATCAAAAGTCCGTCGCAATCACGTAGCGTACGCGGATACTCGCCGGATAAACTTAATAGACAGCCTCACTCCATAACCCCGACCAAGTGACTGTAGGAGAACCCCGTCGCCGAAAGCATCCGTCCGGGTGCTCGCGGTAGCGGTGTTCCGCCTTGGTGCACTTCGTCGACGGTATCGGGGGTGCGGCCGTCTACTAAAGTTTTCGACGAGCATTCGATCAGGATGTCGGGAATCTTGTTGAATTACCCGACTTGATATTGAAAAGTGTTTTCGATTTTGAGACTAAAATGCGGGGTTTATAATTATTAGGCATGCGATGTCTAAGTAATTCATTTTGTCAGGCATGCGATGTCTGAGGTGGTTGCGGATTCCAACTGTTGTAGTTTTTCATTTTCTTTTCTGTGACCGTAAGTGTAATGTGTGATATCGCCGGTTTCGTTGCTATATGTCAACGACAATTGGGATGCGCATATTTACTTACGTTGATGACATGTGATGTTATGTGTTGCTGGATATGTTATATTGGATCGTCGTGTTTGAATAGCCGGGGGTTTTTATGTGAGATGAGTGTTTTTTCATTTTCATTCATGTAAAAACTTGTATGTAATATTCTTTTATTGGGGCACTTCCAGGTCGCGGAAGTAGTCACCGTTTGTATATTATTTACTTTTCTGCACTAGGATAGACCCAAGGAGGGGAGCACAAGTAACCGGGTTCTGGGGTCCAGTGGGAGACCAACTCGAGGAGTCGAGTCCGGGTCTCCTAACCCTAGAATTGGTAGGGTTGCTTGCCGCTCTCGTAGGGGTCTTGGGGTGTGGGATTGGCTATTCATCACGACCGTGGAATCCGTGTTTTATACTGGCTCGTATTGAAAACACGGACGTCCTAGTATATCCAATATTTCATATGTTTCTTCTGCTGTGTTCTATCTGTGATCATGCGATGTTCTGATGTTCTGTGACAGATATTATAGTATATATGATATATTATATAGACGTTACTTATGTTTTACACCCGCGCTAGCCCTGCCCCGCTCAGCCGTTAGTTACCTAACCTAACGGTGCACGAGGGGACATCGAGGCGAATGCGGATGGCATAAGCGTACGTTATATCTATCTGTGATGTTTAGGTAATATAAATGATGGGATATTCATTAATGAGATTAATGAAAGAAAATAAACCTAATTGATGTTGTGGAATCGAATTTCAAAATAAAACAGGTAGCTACAGTTCTTGCTTTGCATCGCGGTGTTCATTATAGAACATCCTGCACCTTATTCGATGAGGAAAGGACCGAGATCCCTTCACCGGGAGTGACTCCTTTAGCAATAACTGGCAAATGCTACAACCCTCGGTTTGTCTTTGATCGCTTCTATAGTTTCCGCTTTGCACAGTGATATATATGATATATCCCGCACCTCATTCGACGAGGAAAGGGCCGACGATCCCTTCACCGGGAGTGACCCCTTTAGAAAACTAGAAAAGCTTCAAAAACATTCCATTTAAAAACCATTTGATTCCGCAACGAGATCAAGTTCAAAGCGTTAAAGGTTTTCACAAAAACCAGCCGCAACCCTCCGTCATTTTAGGAAGTAGAGTACTTAGTATTCGTGCTGTGTTTGTTGACCATAGTCAAGGCACAGTGTACGGTAGCTAAGTGATGTCTTCCTACACCGCATATGATGCGATTAGTTAGGACAGTCGCGTGACTTTGTTGACCTTAGTTAAGGGTCATGTGGGTGGGTCTAATTAATCACGAAATGACGGGTAGAACTTGACTAGTACTTATGATTTGTTGACCATAGTTAAGGTCATAGGTGCTAGGGGTAAAAACCTTTATCGGGAGTTTCAAGTGTTGAAATTTGCAATGAGATTGCATACCTTCTATATGATAGTTGGATCCCGATACCCACTGCGAGTAAGAGTTACTCCTGGGAGAGTTTTATACATTACAATTAGCCGATCAAGTAGGTGTCTAGAAAGGTGTCAACGGGGTTACGCCTCTGGGAAAATGAGGTTTACAGTAACTAGGTTCGTGCGAAAGCACGGGGGACCTCCCTCAAAGTACCGACACTGGCCTGGCTGAAAGATTGGCGAACTTGTAGTGTGTAATTAATCCCGGCTAGTCTTTCCTTTTAGGGTTTGAAGGAAGATTTGATAAAAAGCAGTGGGAGCCATCCTGATTAGATAAAATAAAAACCAATCTATTCTTGTAAGAGCGCACGCTGAGTGTTTTCTTCTCTCTCTCTCCAGGTAGCGACCATATCACGCCTTAATCAAGATAGTAATACGGATTATTGACCGAACCCGCTTGTTATACTGAGCTGGGGAACGTTGGTCCCGCTCCAACTTATAATTGTTATAAGACAGAGCAGGAAATAGGGGAATACTAGAATTCCTATGCCGCCCAAACGAAGAAAGTGCATATGATGCATCTCCTTCGGGTGTGTTCATTACAAAGAACTGTTTCTCAGTATCCTCTGCATCCTGGGTATATGATACCGGATCAGAATCCCAGATATGTAATCTGTTACATAGGGCTACAGAAAAGGTAGAAAAACTGAGAACGGGTGATAAGTTTCATGAGACAGAAAACGGGGCAAGTGTTGCAGCCAAGTCTGTTGGTCACTGTCACCCTGTATTACGAATACATTGATTCTGAACAAATGCTATTAGATACCGAACCTGATATACAAAATCATATCAGTCTCTTTATTAGTAAAGAAAGGATATAATTTTGTATTGTTGGATAATGTTTTAAACATTTCCTATATCAAAAGTTGATCGGTTCAGGCACGTTGTCTAAAAGCATTGACGTTCTAAATCAAACTACAGTTCTTAGTATACAGAACACACACAAGAGGAAGAGTTCAGAAATGAACGAATTCTTCTTGAGGCATTGTAGACTAGGTCATATCAATGCGACCCGACTGGCTGAAGTTACATTTAGATGTATATTTAACCAGTTTGAATTTACATCTTGTGAAAACTTGCCAGTCATGTCACAAAGATAAGATGACCATAGCTCTGTTTAAAGGAAACAGAGAAAGAGTTAGTGAACTCTTGGGATGATACATGTTGATGTATGTAAGGTCTTCTGTCTACACATGCCAGGACTGGTTCTTTATACTTCATTACGTTCTCTGATGATCTCTCAAGATTCTGACATATGTTCCTGTTGAAACATAAGTCCGAAGCTTTTGAGGTATTCACAGAATATAAGTTGGAAGTAGAGAACCAAAATTAGGGTATAAGTATTATGTCCTTTGATGTGATCGAGAAGGAGAATACTTGAGCACGGAATTCCTGGACTATTCTAAAGGAGAATGAGATTCTCTCTCAGTGTTACTCCTCTGAATACACCACAGCACAACGGTGTATCAGGGCGGAGCAATTGCATAATATTAGATATGGTGTGCTCTATGATGAGTATTACTGAGTTACCTATTTCCTTTTGGGGTTATGCACTTAAGAAGCTGCATACCTATTGAATTAGGTTTGATTCAAATCACTGCCTACCACTCCATATAAGATATGGTATGGGAAGAACCCATCTCTTAAGCGAGTTAAGATTTGGGGTTGTCCGGCCTATGTTTAAAGCAAAATCCGGACAAGATCGAGGCAAGATCAGTTCTGTAGAACTGGAAAGGTTCCAGCTGTAAAAAACTGCTAATGATTTGACAGAACCAAAGGATTCAATAGTTTCCGACGAACCTCAGCCTCTCCGCCGATCTAGTAAGGTTCCTCACCCACCTGAGAGATACCTCGGTTTCTCGATGACAGTGGGAGCGAGGATTGCATCATGAGATGATGACCCAACTAGATTCGAGCAGGCCATCAAGAGTAGGGACTCTGTAAGAATGGCTGGATGCTTAGCCATCTGAGATGGAATCCATATACACCAACAAAGTATGGACTTTGGTTGCTATATCTAAAGGGTTAAATCCCCATCAGGAGCAAGTATATCTTGAGAAGATTACTTGGTGTAGATGGAAAAGTTGAGACTTTCAAAGCTAGGCTTATTAAAGGTTTTAGTCATCAACTAGGCATGGATAATGATGAAACCTTTTCCAAGTGACTAGGCTTAAGTCCATCCGGATCCTACTTAACATCGCTACATACCATGACTACGATATCTGGTGGTTGGGTGCCCTGACTGCTTTTCTAAATACTGATTTAGAAGAGAACGTCTATAAGAACACAGCTAGAGGTCTTCGTAAACAGTGGGAGCAGCGGAAACGTGTGCAAGTTGCTTTACATAATAAAGCAGGCATCGCGGAGTAGGAACGTCTGTTTTGATGTGATAGTCAAAGTGTTTGACTTCATCAAAATGGTAGACGAACCTTGTATATACAAAAGGGTGGTAGAGAGTAAGGTGGTCATCTTCGTATTGTACGTAGACAACATACTCTTGATAGGAAAAGAGTTTCCTATACTACGATCGGTCAATCTCCTATTATCACTAGGATTCTCCAAATAGGATCAAAGTGATACCTCCTAAAATCCTGAGTTTTCATCTATGAGATAGATGTAATTGGATGCTAGGATTCTCACTAGATGTAGTGAGATGGTATCAATCGATCCTGAAGTGAATCACTGGAAGAGTTCCAGGGTGATAAAGACGACTGAATGTCAGTCACGGGCATTGTCTTTACCCTCAGTAAAGGGACGGTATGTTGGAAGAGTTCCAAGCTCAATACCGTGGCAAACTAGACGATAAAGGCTGGTAACATCGCTATTAAAGATACTACCAAAGAGGCTGTTTGGGTGTATATTGGTTCATAAGATGAACTAGGTTCCTGCCATTGTATGACAATGGAAGCATGGCTTCGGCCCTGGAACCCTGGTCCCATCAGTGACCCAGACAAATTCTGAGGCAGCATCACCTGATCATGGAGATAGTTGATCTCCAGGGTGATCGAGGTTAGGAGAGAAGAATCAGAGGACAACACGGCGGATCCACTCACAAAGGCCTTTTTCCCAAAGAGAGACAATTTAGGGGATGGTTGAGTATGTGATACTGCAACCACTGCTACAGAAGGCCCTAGTGCAAGTGGGAGATTGTTAGTTATATGTATGCCCTAGAGGCCATTACTGTACATTGGATGTATATTGTAGTGGATGCTGGGACATATATAGGTAGGACTTTCTTGCTCGACATGATAGTACGCTATCTGGTTGCTCTTTATCTTAACATGTATACTTTCTGTCTCTCTGATTACATGTTGATAAAGCCCATAGGATGTGTACTCGACTTCCAGGACTATGATGTAGATCATACTAGTGGGGCCTGGGTAGTCAATGAGTACATCCTTGAAATGTTCCTAGTCGAGGGAATATCGAGACGGGGCATCGATATTCCAGAGTAGACTAGCGCATATCTTCTCGACCCATGCGATGGGCGATGGATGATCCCATATCCATTGGTGTTTGACATCGAAGATGGTATGCGGGTGCTCAGTGGAGACTGGGTACACTGAACGGTCTCGCCGAGAACTCCCAGATGGTATTATACCTCACGTCAGATGGCAGTTCTCTGGTGACACTGGTACAGCTTAGTCTGTTGACCCGAGATCGTCATAGAGTCTTGTGTGTCTCCCACTGTGCTTTGATTTCCACCCTACCACGGCTCTACTGAGTTGTGCAAACAGGTGGTTTTTGGGTACAGTCCCGATTCACATGGAGGCAATGAGCGATAGGAGGGGATTCGTCTCTCCCGGTATTGGGGGTTGATGTTGTGCTATGCTCGACTGGCCATAACAGGAAATCCCTGGCCAGTGTTGCAGTGATATACTGGTAAGAGTTATCAGTAGTTTCACGAATGTTATGGACCCTACGTCGGCATGACTTATCGAGCTATTGGGGTCTGACGTTTACCACCCCTAGGCGAGATATGCGACATATCAGACGAACAGACCGGACTATACGGTAGTGTTACTGGTCGGATTCGCAGGAGTGTGAGCGGGCTTGCTCGTCGATCTTCTGATCGCTCAATACCCGGGTGGCCGTTACGTTTAGCAGACCGCTTGCGGCTTGTGGGTGTTTGATATGATCATCATCCGCTGCCGGCGTATTGACGAGTCTTTAGAGTCCTACACAGAGGTTTCCTAGCTCAAGCGAAATGAAATAGGAGCGCATATGAGATATGTGCGGGACCGAGAATAATGCGTGTATGTGATACCGTATTCCATTCTCGCGATGAATGTATCGATTAGGTTATATGCGATATACCCTAGTTATCGAATCAAAGGTTGATTTGATAAGCCGATACATTATATACTAGTTGGTTGTGTGCGACATGACCGGGTCATTGAATCAAGTGTTGATTTAATGATTTAATGCATAATTATATATTTGATATATTACTTTGCGTTAACTAGTATTGGTTCACTTTATATGGATTTTCTCACTTGTAATGTGCACATTGTATATGTGATATACATTTGTACATTTGCTTGTATCATGTTTGATGATACATGATTGTTTAAGTGTATGTTAAGAATAAACCATGGTTATTTATATGATTAGGGTTTTATTTCCTTTTCTTATTTATTTATCTATTTATTCATTTTGGAAATAATTAGAAAAGGCATAAAAAGAAAATGGTGGCTAATTTTGTTTCATATTGAAGCTTCTTGAAGACTTTGACCTAGTGACCATTTTGTTCTTATCCTTAACCCTAACCATTCTATTAACCATGGTATTTTCTCTACACTTAACTGAGGTTGAATATATGATAAGTATTGATTTATTTTTTCTTTTTAATTATCTTATCATATAAGCTTCTTCTTCTTCTTCCTTGACTTCAAGAAGAAAAGCTTCACCTCCATCAATGGTGATTGATGCATATGAGTGAGAAATCCAATTCTAAAGTCTACCCACCTCCTATTTCTTCATCCTCTATCTCTTGCCAAGTAGTAGAGTGTGTTTCCTTCACAAGTTTCATGACTTGGTGAAGTGAGAGCTTGATCTTGCGATGCTTCGACGTAGATCATCTTCGGCATGGACATCGACGACCTAGCTTGCCCATTCTCCGACGAAGCCGACTCTAGAGCCCGGATTTGATATGGACAGCGGAGACGACCTCGTTGCGGAGCCGTGGAGGTGGAGGACCGGATCTACAAAGGTTGTATGTCCGTTCCCTTAGATAAAATGTTAACTAGTTTACATGTTTCGCCTAAATATCTAGTAAACGATCCGTAGTCGGGTTTGTAGGCACCCGAAATTTTTTATTTGTGCATGTTTGATCACTTGTGAGACTTAACTAGAGTGCCTAGGAACCCTACACCAAGGTGACCTGGTCGACAGGGAGGTTGTCAGAGTTATAGTTTTCCTTCTGACGAAGGGCAGTATTTTGGACAGGTGGTCCAAGGCAATACTGAGGGAGGCATGGCGCAGGATACTGATTAAGTTCAGTTGACGATACAGTCTAAGAAGTTTGGATTTGGAGTTCATTTATGAGCTAGGTCTCATCAGACATCCAGACACATTCTAAAACAGGTATTGCTCATTTCGGGAGATGGCTTTCTCCGCGAACTTGAGATATAGAGAGACATAGAAAGAAACATCAAAGCGGATCCACTCACTAAGGCTATTCCTCGAACGCAATAGTTTCATAAACGGACTTTGTGAGACTGACTAGTAGAGGAGTTGGGTGTTCGGTATCACACGGGCTATGAGTATGCGACATCGCAATAATTAGCCTTGAGTGCAAGTGGGAGATTATTGGAGATAGTGCCCTCAGAGTCAATTATTGGATCACAAGCACGTGATTCCAGTGATTGAGGGAGGACCTGTCCCTGTAGGACAGTCTTACTCGAGATGATAGTATGCTATCTGGTTTATCTTTATCATCGTGTACTGCTTTAGGTGACCTGACATGTCGCTATTACACGTTGATAGAGCCCCTAGGATTCTTGCTTGACCACCAGCAGTATGAGGGCAATCATATAAGTGGGAGCTGGGGTCTATAAGCACATCCTTAAAAGGTCCCTAGTCGTAGGAGTTTCGAGACAGGGCATCGATACTCCAGAGTAGACTAGTGTATACATTCGAGACCCCGACGAGTGGCGGTGGCCGGTCTCACAAGCCACTGGTGTCAGTTGGATCACCTAAGATGTATACAGGTGCTCATTGGGTTATGAGTACACCGGACAGGACTCGCCGGGAACATGCTAGTTAGTCTTATACCTGACGTCAGATAGCAGTTCCCTGGTGACATGTGTACATGTTAGTTCATCGACCTGGGGATCGTCATTTTTCTCGTGTGAGTTCCCACTATACTTTGATTACTACCCTACCACGCTAAAAGGAGACGTGCAAACAGATTTTAGTTGGGTACAGTCCCGAGCCACATGGAGGCAGTGAGCGGATCTTCAGGGGTTCGTCTCTCCCGGTATTGGGGGTGAGATCGCGCTGTGTCTAGGAGAGACAGAACATAAAAAGTCCTTGGCCAAGGCAGGAGATTTACTGGTAGGTATTCCAGTAGTATCTCAGGGTGTTCTGGGCTACACTCCGACACGACTTGTACCTCTTTTGGGGGTCTGACTTTTACCAACCCCCTAGGCCCGCCATGCGATGCTCATAGACGAACGGACCAGACTGTACGGATATTGTCACTGACAGGCTCAGTAGGGTGTCAGGATGAGTTCGCTCATCGACGTCCCTTTTGGTCAATAGCTGGTGGCCCGTCACGTATGGCTAATACCTCTGACGTGCTAGTGGTTAAATCCACAGCCATAGTATTGACGAGTCTTTAGAGTCCACCACACATACAGTTACTCAAGTTTCGGGCTGTAACACTTTGGAAGTTCGTTAGAATGTTTTCCGTGATTAATTAGTATTTGTGCGTGTTATTATATGTGTACATAGGATTATTAGTTATTTTAGTCGGGTTTACCCTAATTGGAAAATTTCCTTGTGTAGTGTACACATGCACACTTAGCAATTTTTGAGACTTAGGTTTAAAGTGTTAACCATTTCTTTTGTGCATGGTTGATAATTTATCCCCACCTTCTTTTTTTTTAGGAATAAGAATAGAAAGTCAAACCCCTTTTTAATAATTCTTTTAGCAATAGAAAAATAGGAGTATGGTGGTTAGGTGAACACTTGACTTTTGACCCATTTTCTCTTCTCTCTTCTCTCTCTTTTCTCATTTCTGAAATTTCTGCATAGAGGCAGCCACAACACCAGAAATTCATCACATTTTCATTCCCTTTTCACTTCTCTTTGATTCTACACAAATCCTACACAAAAACCACTCTTTCCCTTCACAAAACCTTAGGAAAAATGAGATTTTGAGGTGTTTGGAGGCAAATCTGCATACTTGAAGAGGGAGCTGGAACTTTTGGTGTTCTTATGGTCTTTTGAAGGTATATAACTCTTGTTTAACACCCTTCTCCCATATCTTGTAGTAGTTTAACTAGAATCATATTTTGTGTGCATGTTTGGTGGTTTTGAGGGGATTTAGTGATGATAGGTTAAAACTAGATTTTTATGGCTCAATTAGCTTGGTAATGAGTTGTTAGTGTGATTCTAGACTTGGGTTTGCTTTAGATTTCAGGAAAATACCATAAAGTTTCAATTTAGTGCAAAAGTGGGGTTTTTAACTAGAAATAGGTTTCTGTTGGATCTGCTGCTACCCGAGATATTTTAGAGTGAAACTAGATGTTACTGTAGCATGTTTGGGGGGTATAGAGTGCACACACCAAACCTAGGAGCCCAATTCCCAAGTGAGGCCGTCGGAATATTCGTTCTGGCCGCAATTTGCGGCCAGATGGGTGAGATGGGGGTTTGGGTTTGGTACACAGGAGTCTGCTGCTATGTGGAGTATTTTGGTATATATATTTTTATAATATCTGTTCTGTATCAAAATCTGGAGTAGAATACCCCATTTCCCGTATTTTTAATCTTTCGCGACACGCGTGATACGTGTGAGTGGGTTTGGGGTTTCTGCGTATCGCGACGCGTCGGAGTGGCTTCAGGCGCGTAATCACACGTTTTAGCGTATCGCGCACACGCGCGCTTGGTTTGCGACACGGGTTTTTAGTTGACTTTAAATGTCGTGTTTGTACAGTTTTGAGCTTATGAGTGATATGTTGTGAAATTATAGGATTCGCAGGCGAGTGCGACGGGCGCTGCGAAGGAGGGGAACAAGTCGTAGGCTATACCTAGCGAGAGACTACGGTGAGTAGATTTGACATCTACGGGGATATCGCCCGCATGGCGTTCTACGTCAGGGCTGATAGGATCTTATAGCTACATTTCCATACATTGACTGTTCAAGGCTACTATTTAAGTGCATACCACATTCCCTGATGTATATATATAAACTAGAATTGATAGGACACCGCACTCTTACTAACGGTTCATGTTGCACGAGTACTATCCTGCATGTTACACACACACCGTTAGTAATTTCCATGACACTCACACTGTAATATATCACATCGGATCATTATGTAGTAGCTCATCTTTATGTGACTTGACATGATATTCATATTTGATGCATATATCACAACGGATCATTATGTAGTAGCTCATCTTTATGTGACTTGATATGATATTCATACTTGATGCATATATCACATCGGATTATTATGTAGTAGCTCATCTTTATGTGACTTGTCATGATATTCATACTTGATGCACATATCATATCGGATCATTGACTTGCATATTGTTTTGGATTATATGTGATTTCTGGATATAGGAACCGTAGCTATTTCAAATATGTAATCATTTTAAAACCCGGTTCCCTTGATATGATATTTCGGTGCGTCCACCATGTGTTTCCTCAGTGCTAGAGTGATATATGTGAACCCGAATCGAGGAGATGGATGAGGCCGATTGCGGGTACATGGTGGACCCGGTATGTGTAGGGTTCCTAGGCACTCTAGTAAGGTCTCACAAGGCATCGAACATGCCATATTAAAATTTTAGTGCCGAGAAACCCTAGACTACGGATCTTTAACTAGATGTTTAGGCGAAATAGAAAGCTAGTTAACACTTAACTACTAGGATACGGATATACAACCTTTGTAGATCCGGATTTCCGCCTCCTTAGCTCCACGTGGTCATGTCCTCGCTATCCATCATGAATCCTTGACTCGATCATCGGCTTCATCGGGAAAGCGAGCGGAATAGGTCGTCGGCTTTGTGTCAAAGACGATCTACGTCGAGGTTGCACAAACTCAAGCTCCGACTTCACAAACTTGTGAAACTTGTGAAGTAAACACCCAAAACAACTTGGCAAGAGGTAGAGGGTGAAGAAATAGGAGGTGGGTTCACTTTGGAATTGGATTTATCTCACTAGAACTCAAGTTGCCATTGTTGTAGCAAGCTTGAAGAAGAAGAAGAAGATGAAGATGAAGCAAGAATGATAAGTGTTCACTTTTTAAAAAAAAATAAAACTAATATGAATACTTATCATATCTTGACCATGGTCAAGTGTAGAGATTAAACCAAGGTTAGTAAGTGTGGTTAGGGTTAAGGATGAGATAAGGATGGTGGACTTTGTCAAAGCTTCATGAAGCTTCAACATAGCTCCAAAATTAGCCACCATTCTTAACTTAATCCTTTTAAATAAATAAACAAATAAATAAATGATAAACCAAAACCCTAATCATCACTTAACCATGGTTTAACCCTTTACACTTAACCACATTATCAAGTATCATCAAACATGATACAAAGTAGTGCACTAAAGCATATCATATATACAATGTGCATCAAGTGAGAAAAATCCGTTTAAAGTGAACCAATACTAGTTAATGCAAAGTAATATATCAAATATATAATTATACATTAAATCATTAAATCAACACTTGATTCAATGATCCGGTTATATCGCATACAACCGACTAGTATGAAATGTATCGATTTATCGAATCAATGATTCGATAACTAGGTCATATCGAATATAACCAATCGAAACATATATCGCGAGAATGAAATGCGGTATCACATACTCGCATTATTCTCGGTCCCGCACATATCTCATATGCGCTCCTATTTCGTTTCGCTTGAGCCAGGAAACCTCTGTGTAGGACTCTAAAGACTCGTCAATACGCCGGTAGCAGATGATGATCATATCAAGCACCCACAAGCCGCAAGCGGTCTGCTAAACGTAACGGCCACCCGGGTATTGAGCGATCAGAAGATCGACGAGCTAGCCCGCTCACACTCCTGCGAATCCGACCAGTAACACTTACCATACAGTCAAGTCTCTTCGTCTGATACGTCGCATATCAAGTCTAGGGGTGGTATACGTCAGACCCCAATAACCCGATAAGTCGTGCCGATGTGAGGCTCGTAACGGGTCGAGAAACTACTGGTAACACTTACCAGTAAATCTCTGATCAGCCCTGGCCAGGGACTTCCCTGTTACGGCCAATCGAGCACAGCGCAACATCAACTCCCAATACCGGGAGAGACGAAACCCCTCCTATCGCTCATTGCCTCCATGTGACTCGGGACTGTACCCAAAGACCACCGTTTTGCACAACCTCATAGACGTGGTAAGGTGGAGATCAAAGCACAGTGGGAACCACACAAGACTCTATGACGATCTCGGGTCTATAGACTAACCTGTACAAGTGTCACCTGAGAACTGCCATCTGACGTGAGGTATAATACCATCTGGGAGTTCTCGGCGAGTCCGTCCAGTGTACCCATTCTCCACTGAGCACCCGTATACCATCTCTGATGTCAAACACCAATGGATATGGGATCATCCATCGCCCATCACATGGGTCGAGAAGCGTATACGCTAGTCTACTCTGGTATATCGATGCCCCGTCTCGATACACCCACGACTAGGGTCCTTGAAGGATGTACTTATGGACTACCATGTCCCCACTAGTATGATCTGCATCATAGTCCAGGTAGTCAAGTACAAATCCTAAGGGCTTTACCAACATGTAACTATAAGACAGTATAAAGAGACTAGTGTACATGTTAAGATAAATGGCAACCAGATAGCATACTATCATGTCGAGCAAGAAAGTCATCTCTATATATGTCCAAGCATCCAATATAATATACATAATCTGTACAATACTGGCCTCTAGGGCATACATACAACTAACAATCTCTCACTTGCACTAGGGCCAGCTGCTGTAGTATCTCATACCGAGCATCCCGAAGAGTCTCTCAAACTGTATCTGGGGAATGGCCTTCGTGAGTGGATCCGCCGTGTTGTTCTTCGTGTCAACTCTCCTGACCTCGATCTCCCGGCGATCAACTATCTCCCGGATCAGGTGATACCGCCTCAGAATATGCCTGGATCGCTGATGGGACCTGGGTTCCTTGGCCAAAGCCACCGCTCCATTGTTGTCGCAATACAAAGGTATTGGATGCTCAATGGATGGAACCACTCCAAGTTCTATAATGAACTTCTTGATCCAAACAGCTTCTTTAGCAGCATCGTTGGCAGCGATGTATTCAGCCTCCATCGTCGAGTCTGCCACGGTTTCCTGCTTGGAACTCTTCCAGCTAACCGCCCCTCCGTAAAGGGTAAAGACAAAGCCCGACTGCGACTTAGAGTCGTCCTTATCACTCTGGAAGCTCGAATCGGTAAAAGACTCCACCTGGAGTTCTCCGTTACCATACACCAAGAACATATCTCTAGTCCTTCGCAAGTACTTGAGAATGCTCTTCACAGCTGTCCAGTGACTCTCTCCAGGATCAGCTTGATACCTGCTCGCTACACTTAGTGAGTATGCTACATCGGGTCTGGTACATGTAAGTCTACGTTAGCGCCCCGGCAGTCTACAGACGCCAAATGCGGAATAAAACTTTTAAACTTGGCGCTATCGTATACTTTCACCCGGATCTGCCATTATTGCTAAACTAACAATCTACAAAGAGGGAAGAAGGGTTGTACCGAACGATCCGAGTCCTTCGTTCTTCAACCATCATCCCACGCTCCGTTGCGGCTGCTCCGATCTCTTCGAACTCCGATTCCTTCGTCGAGGTGGCACCACATCGACGATTCTTTAAACGGGCTCCCGCCTCTGACTCGAGGCAACTCGGTCGTCAAGTTTGCTAAAAGAGACGACCAAGAATGATGTAGAGATTGAGTAGATGACTTTGTCTCACTTCGTCCAAGTCCGTGGACGATCGGTTAATGAAGTTGCCGCGGAAATCGGGTGATGGAATGAAATGAACTGTGAATTCCATACACCCCAAAACTATCATATCTTTTCTAACCGATGAAATCAACAACCATAAGAGAGAGAGAGAGGGGCCGGCCTCTTTATAGAATGAGGGAGGTGACCGTAGGAGAGGGGGGGTGAACATATGATGAAGCTTATCATGAAGAAATATATTAACCAAAACAAGAATGTATAAATTTCAAAGCATGAGTCATAATCACACCTCATCAAGCCATTAATGAAACCATTAATGCACTAATGAGTCATATGCCTCATCATCACTTCTAGAAGCTTCTAGAATGATGACTCACTCATATCAGAAGAAAAGATAAATCCGTCTTTAACCGAATGTTAAAAGACGGCTGATAGAAAACTGGAAACTGGCAACTTCCAAAAGTGATCCTGAAACGACTTTCAGGATAACCCCGAAACTGTATAAAAATACCCGCATTTGTATTACGACCAAATACAAATGCAACTGAGACAAAGATATTATACCTACTCAATATAATACTCGGATCCGGCTTAAACCAAAGCCGACCAGTATTATCTGCCCGAAAAATAACACGTGCGTAAACGCACGTGCATTTTCCGAACCCTGCCATAAAACCATACGGCCTCTACAACGTTTCGCCCGAAACTTGGGAAACTGTCTGTGGGGAACTCTAATGACTCGTCAGTACCCTGGCAGTGGGTTTAACCACAAACCGTCAGCGGCACTAGCTATGCATAACGGCTGCCCATGGACTGACCTCAAGGGTGGCCGAGGAGCGAACTCAAGGGAGACCGATGAGCGAACTCCTCCGAAAACCCTACTGAGCCTAACAGTGACAATGTATATACAGTCCGGTCCGTTCGTCAATGAGTATCGCATATCCGCCTAGGGGGCTAGTAACGTCAGACCCCCAGAAGCAGTATAAGTCGTGTCGGAGTATAGCCCAATAACACCTTGAGATACTACTGGAGTACCTACCAGTAAATCTCCTGCCATGGCCATGGACTTTGTGTAATGGCTCTCCTAGACACAGCACGACCTCGCCCCCAATACCGGGAGAGACGAATCCCCTGCCGATCCGCTCACGTGCCTCCATGTGGCTCGGGACTGTACCCAAAAGCTACCTGTTTGCACGACTCCTTTGAGCCGTGGTAGGGTAGAAATCAAAGCACAGTGGGAACTCACACGAGACAAATGACGACCTCAGGTCGATGAACTAACCTGTACACATGTCACCAGGGAACTGCTATCTGACGGTAGATATAATACTAACTAGCAGATTCCCGGCGAGTCCTGTCCGGTGTACTCATAACCCAATGAGCACCTGTATACATCTTAGGTGATCCAACATACACCAGTGGCTTGTGAGACCGGCCACCGTCCCTCGTCGGGGTCTCGACTGTACACACTAGTCTACTCCGGAGTATTGATGCCCTGTCTCGAAACTCCCACGACTAGGGACCACAATTAAGGATATGCATATAAACTACCCAACTCTCACGTATATGATCGCCCTCATACAGTTGGTAGTAAAGCAAGATCCTAAGGGCTCTATCAAAGTGTAACATGCAATCAGTCACCTGAACATGTACACAACTGATAAAGGCAAACCAGATAGCATACTATCATTTCGAGTAAGACTGTCCTACCGGGATAGGTCCTCCGCAATCATTGCAATCACGTACCTGCGATCCAATAATTGACTATGAGGGCACTATCTCCAACAATCTCCCACTTGCACTCAAGGCTAATATTGCGATGTCGACTACTCACAGCCCGTGTGAAAACGAACATCCAACTCCTCTACTAATCAGTTTCACAAAGCCCGTTTGTAAAACTATTGTGTTCGAGAAATAGCCTCGGTGAGTGGATCCGCCTAGAAGTTTCTTTCTGTATCTCTCATAATCTCAAGTTCGCGGAGAAAGCCATCTCCCGAATTGAGTAGTACCTGTCTTAGAATATGTCTGGATATCTGATGGGACCTTAGTTCATAAATGAACTCCATATCCAAAATTCTTAGACTGTATGGATCACTGAAACCAATCAGTATCTGGCACCATGCCACCCACAGTATCCTCTGGAACCACCTGTCCATAATACTGTCCCTCGTCAGAGGGAAAACTAAAACTCTGACAATCACTCTGTCATCCATGTCACCTTTGAAGCCTGGAATGATAACCGTCTCCCGAAAGAGGCTGCCGTTATCAAATCCGTAGAACATGTACCAATGTTCTAAAACTGCTTCCTTATGTTTCTCCAGGATTGGATTAATACAAACTTATTGCATCTAGTGCAAAAACAACATCTGGTGTGGTACTTGACATCTCACGATTGACTCAATTGCCTAAGCAAGTGATCTGTCAATCATGCATATCCCTCTCCCCTTTAGTCTATACGATACCTTTAGAGAGGGTGACTCCATCACCTGTAGGTACACTACCATGCTAGGAGTCAACTATTCTAAAAACCATTAGAATAACTGTCAAAGTACCCACATTGGGAAACTACCCAAATCCAGATCTAAAACCATAGATCTAGAAACCAAAATGTCAAATATTATATCCATATCCTGTCTGGAGAAACAACTGTGTGACTACCATAGTACAACCGATCGTAGTATAGGAATTTTACTTCCCACTCTATGTATGTCATCCAGATACCATGACATCACATCCTACTACCTTCTTAACTGATCCATCCCCTATTCTGATTGAAGTCAAACCCATGACTGTCACATCAAAATTAGACGATCTATCTCCGCTATAACTGCTCAAGTCTATAAATAGATATAAGCATCTTGCCCACTATGCTTCCGTGGCTCCCACTGACTACGACAACCCTCCTACCGGATCTCATATCCTGGAACAATAGTAGTGTCAAGTCTTGGTAGATAAGAACCTCCCTGTCACCGTCCTTGAGCCTACCGAAGTACCTCTCGGGTGTCTGAGGTTACCTATCAAATCTGCGGAGTGGCTATTGGAATGTCAAACCTGATTGAATGTATAGGTCCTATTAAATTTTCCGTAATCGTTTGCGGTTCTGGAATCACTTCCAGTTCTACCATACTCCCACTACTGTTTTCTGAAAAAGATCCATTTTACTAAAACTGTGGCGAGTCAAGAACAATAACACTATTGATCTTCCTCATGGTAGAATATCAACCCTCGTCATAGCCAGGGTCAACCCACAAACAGCCATTACAGAACCGTGCCCTGAGTTATCCAGAGTCTGGTTTTAAGCATAAGCTGGACAACTCCCCATACCTTAATTTCTTTTAAGGTACGAACCATTCTATATCCAATATAGAAACTTTGGCACTAATTTAATTGGAACCATATTCAAATCATGCAGCTGTCTCCAGTGCATATCAACTTAATGGAAAGAGGCTAATCAGCATTACTCAACTTAGGAAACCATCCAATTATGAGTAATCTGAAAGAGAAACACGTTTCTCAAAACCATCACTATCATCTGAATACCAATCACAAGAATCTACATCTTCGATCTCTTTGAAGAATCCCGATACTTGTGATACCTGGTTCTCTACTTTATTCTTATACCCACAACTTCTCAAAACTTAGACCTTGTATTTCTACGAAACACTTGTCTAAATACTAGAGAAGTTATAAGTAAACAGAACAAAGTAAGAGGACCTACCCCTTTGTCCTGATGGACACTTGGACAACATACAATACTCTGTATAAGTCCGCTGAGTTTAAACAACTCAAAACCCGTGCGTCGTAGGTAGAAAACTGTACCCTGGCGATTTCCTCAAATATCACCAATTGCAACGAATTCCGATATAATGAGGATGATCACCTAATTCCCAATATCTTACTCCCACTCATCATCTGTAAAACCATACAGATATGAGAATGAAACCTGGTAAATACATACCCTTGGAGTAAGTGTCTAATCGGGAAAACAGTTTTCCTTAACAATGCACTGAAACATGAAAATGTTTCGTAGGGGTATCCTGGTATTCATAGCAATGCCTCTTCCATAATCCAATTCATGACTTTAACCGTATATTTTATTGCCATCTCTCCAAATCGCTTTATTTGTCTTTAGTCGTTACCTTCTGTACACCATCGTTAGGCTAAATGGTTTTCTTCCTTCCCTACCGTTCGGCACCAGCCTATGGTTTGGAAGAAGACTATCCAGTAAGCATAATAGGTGTACCCTCCTAAACCAAGGAGTACTCGTATCTTGAGAGAAGGTGATGATAAAAGACAACTGAATAATACCTTATTCTTTTAAAGGTGAAATAGGAGTGGCGATGAAGTACGCGGTTTTGGTCGTGAATGATATCAGTCGCAATTTACTTTGCCCTCTTTTTAATCCATTTATTTTGTCTTTACATATTACCTTCTGCACACCCTACTTAGGCTAATTGGTTTTCTTCATTCCCTACCTTTCGGCACCAGCCTATGGTTTGGAATAAGACTATCCAATAAGCGTAATAGGTGTGCTCTCCTAAACTAAGGAGCTCTCGCAACCTGAGAGAAGGTGATAATAAAAGACAACTGAATAAACCAATTCTATTTCTCCTGAACCTGGATCCATCCTCAAAGAAGTCCCTTCGAGTTCGTATATAACCATACGATGGATCTATCCAATGGAAGTGGATATCCGTAGTAATACGGGTGTTCTGAGAAATTCAAAGGGTAAAAGAAGGAGTGGCAATGACTTATGCAACTCAGACAATCCAAAAGCCAGTATTTCAAGAAGGTTCGGTCAACCTGGTCACTGAGTCATAGTCTAGGGTCTGTCAAAGGTCGCTGCCAAAGAGAGAGAGAGAAAAGAAACACTCTGCGTGCACTCTAACCTAGATCAGAATGGTCATCAATTTATCTAATCCGGAAACCTCCCACTGTCCTGTCAAATTCTCCTCCAAACCTAAAGAAGAATCAATCGGGATCACCCGAAGAGTAAACCAACTCATCAGTGGGAATCGGGATCCAACTCTCATCGCATGTTAACGTGATGGAATGCATCCACGTTATTCATACTCCAGAAGGTATGCGCACACTTGGTAAGTTTTAGTTTCTTTAGAAACTCCCGATATCATTTTCTTGCCCCATGCTCTTATGACCTTGGCGTATGTCAACAAATCATAAGTCACATGTCAAGTTCTGCCCGTCATTATCTTGTTAATTTGAACCCACCCGTACATACCCTTGACGTATGCCAACAAGGTAATACGACTGTCCCAAACCAACTCATCTATCTATGCAACAAATGAATACCCAGCAGCTACCAAACACTATGCCTTGACGTATGCCAACAAACATAGCTTGAATACTACTGACCATCCATAAGAAACGACGGAGGGCTACGGTTGGTTTTTGGCGAAAAACCTTTAACGTAGTGAACTTGATATCGCTGAAGGAACCTGATAGCTTTTTTTTAAAATATAGTGGCGAAAACCTTTTGCTAAAGAGGTCACTCCCGGTAAAGGGATCTCGGCTCTTTCCTCGTGGAATGAGGTGCAGGATATTCCACTGAATACCGCTATGCAAAGCAACTTGTAATCGACTATAGTAAAGTTATTACCCTGACGCAAACTTCTGTCCAAGGGGTCTTTCCCGGTGAAGGGATATCAGCCCTTGCCTCGTCGAATGAGGTGCTGGATATTCACACCGAATACCGCTATGCATAACAAAAGAAAATGTCTTTGCAATAACACTTTTTAAAATTGTTCCAACAACTCAAAACAGGTTTGTTTTACTTTGCATTGATCAGAATCAACGCAGTCCCATCAATCAAACACACCAGAAAAGAACGAAAATAAAATGTACGTATATGCCATCCGCATTCGTCACTGGGTCCCGTCATCACCCGTTAGGTTACTTAACTAACGACAGAGCGGGGACTGGACTAGCGCGGGTGAAAAACATATACAACATCTAATAGTATATAAACCAATATACATAATCGCTCCAGGCGTGATAATATGCAACATTACAGAAAAGTAATAAGCATTACAGAACAATACAGATATCTGGGATCCCCGAGTTTCACAGAGCCGCTGCTGAAACCCGACGTTCCCCTGTCGTGTGGATAGCCTGTGCAATGAAACCTAGACCCCTACGGGTGCGGCAAGTTACCCGCCAAAACCTGAAGCGAGGCAGTCCCCCACAGCATAGTGAATGGAACACCCGGCACTTCACGGAATCCGGTAATCTTGGGTACCCCTCCTTGGGTCAACCTGTACCCCCTACGAGTGCGGCGAATAGTCTGCCAATTCTGAAGTGGGACCTCTCTGCCTCTCAAAGCCATGAGATGCGGACCCGTTGCTTTCCCGAACCCGGCTATCCGTGCACTCCGTCGCGGGGTAAAACCTAGTACAGTAATGAAAAATAGTACAATAGGTACATCGACCGCAACCTGGTCGTGCCCCAAAAGAATATTATACAACAGGCAGTGACGGCAGTCCACAAGTTGGACGCTCGCCCCGCAATATCAAATGTACAAATAAACACAGACTGTACTACCATTGCACACTGCTATCCACCACGACAAATCCGCAGCAATACAGCACAACACAGAACATCAACGCGAATGTCACGTTCGCAAACCCGTCTAAAAGAACTATAGCAATCAGACGCGGTTTACCGATCAAATGACATTCCCGGTCGGAGATATAATGTAAGCACTGTAAACTAACGTGTTTAAATTTCGATCGACCAAAGACGAAATATTAAAAAGTGGGCCCCACAGCTTACTGGTGAACAGTAACAAAACCTGGGCCCAAACTGTATTGACCAAAAACCCCAAAATCCTTCACAGAACGCACTGAAAAATTTTGGAGGCACGTGCTCCCCACGTGGCCGCGGAAGGGTGGCCAAACCATGGGTTTGGCCGCGCTTCCGCGCTTCCATGGAGAGATCATGACCCCAAATTTTGTCGTGGTTCTTAGAATCGCCTGCTGTGATTTTTAAGATGTACAGAAATCAATTTTGACACTGTTTAAAATCAACAGAACTGTCAAGTGAAGAAAATTGTGATTTTTTTTGCAGTTTTCGATTTTCGGTCGGATCGATGTTTTAAACGCGTTAGCACAAGTTAGTATAGCAAAATGGTGAGGCTCTGATACCACTGTAAGTCTACGTTAGCGCCCCGGCAGTCTACAGACGCCAAATGCGGAATAAAACTTTTAAACTTGGCGCTATCGTATACTTTCACCCGGATCTGCCATTATTGCTAAACTAACAATCTACAAAGAGGGAAGAAGGGTTGTACCGAACGATCCGAGTCCTTCGTTCTTCAACCATCATCCCACGCTCCGTTGCGGCTGCTCCGATCTCTTCGAACTCCGATTCCTTCGTCGAGGTGGCACCACATCGACGATTCTTTAAACGGGCTCCCGCCTCTGACTCGAGGCAACTCGGTCGTCAAGTTTGCTAAAAGAGACGACCAAGAATGATGTAGAGATTGAGTAGATGACTTTGTCTCACTTCGTCCAAGTCCGTGGACGATCGGTTAATGAAGTTGCAGCGGAAATCGGGTGATGGAATGAAATGAACTGTGAATTCCATACACCCCAAAACTATCATATCTTTTCTAACCGATGAAATCAACAACCATAAGAGAGAGAGAGAGGAGCCGGCCTCTTTATAGAATGAGGGAGGTGACCGTAGGAGAGGGGGGGTGAACATATGATGAAGCTTATCATGAAGAAATATCTTAACCAAAACAAGAATGTATAAATTTCAAAGCATGAGTCATAATCACACCTCATCAAGCCATTAATGAAACCATTAATGCACTAATGAGTCATATGCCTCATCATCACTTCTAGAAGCTTCTAGAATGATGACTCACTCATATCAGAAGAAAAGATAAATCCGTCTTTAACCGAATGTTAAAAGACGGCTGATAGAAAACTGGAAACTGGCAACTTCCAAAAGTGATCCTGAAACGACTTTCAGGATAACCCCGAAACTGTATAAAAATACCCGCATTTGTATTACGACCAAATACAAATGCAACTGAGACAAAGATATTATACCTACTCAATATAATACTCGGATCCGGCTTAAACCAAAGCCGACCAGTATTATCTGCCCGAAAAATAACACGTGCGTAAACGCACGTGCATTTTCCGAACCCTGCCATAAAACCATACGGCCTCTACAACGTTTCGCCCGAAACTTGGGAAACTGTCTGTGGGGAACTCTAATGACTCGTCAGTACCCTGGCAGTGGGTTTAACCACAAACCGTCAGCGGCACTAGCTATGCATAACGGCTGCCCATGGACTGACCTCAAGGGTGGCCGAGGAGCGAACTCAAGGGAGACCGATGAGCGAACTCCTCCGAAAACCCTACTGAGCCTAACAGTGACAATGTATATACAGTCCGGTCCGTTCGTCAATGAGAATCGCATATCCGCCTAGGGGGCTAGTAACGTCAGACCCCCAGAAGCAGTATAAGTCGTGTAGGAGTATAGCCCAATAACACCTTGAGATACTACTGGAGTACTTACCAGTAAATCTCCTGCCATGGCCATGGACTTTGTGTAATGGCTCTCCTAGACACAGCACGACCTCGCCCCCAATACCGGGAGAGACGAATCCCCTGCCGATCCGCTCACGTGCCTCCATGTGGCTCGGGACTGTACCCAAAAGCTACCTGTTTGCACGACTCCTTTGAGCCGTGGTAGGGTAGAAATCAAAGCACAGTGGGAACTCACACGAGACAAATGACGACCTCAGGTCGATGAACTAACCTGTACACATGTCACCAGGGAACTGCTATCTGACGGTAGATATAATACTAACTAGCAGATTCCCGGCGAGTCCTGTCCGGTGTACTCATAACCCAATGAGCACCTGTATACATCTTAGGTGATCCAACATACACCAGTGGCTTGTGAGACCGGCCACCACCCCTCGTCGGGGTCTCGACTGTACACACTAGTCTACTCCGGAGTATCGATGCCCTGTCTCGAAACTCCCACGACTAGGGACCACAATTAAGGATATGCATATAAACTACCCAACTCTCACGTATATGATCGCCCTCATACAGTTGGTAGTAAAGCAAGATCCTAAGGGCTCTATCAAAGTGTAACATGCAATCAGTCACCTGAACATGTACACAACTGATAAAGGCAAACCAGATAGCATACTATCATTTCGAGTAAGACTGTCCTACCGGGATAGGTCCTCCGCAATCATTGCAATCACGTACCTGCGATCCAATAATTGACTATGAGGGCACTATCTCCAACAGTACATAGCATCGTATACATGATAGAGCCTACTGCCGAAGCATAGGGTATCCCTTGCATGCGAGCTCTCTCCAAATCAGTCTTGGGAGACATCTCTTTGGAGAGAGTGACTCCAGAGATCGTGGGCATGTTCCCACGCTTGGACTCTTCCATACTAAACCTCTTTAGTATGGTGTCAATGTACCTGGATTGGGACAATCCCAAAATCCGTTTGGATCTATCTCTATAGATCATGATTCCCAATATGCAGGAGGCATCACCAAGATCTTTCATTGAGAATCTTTGTGATAAGAAGAGCTTGACCGATTGCAGCATAGGAATATCATTTCCTATCAAGAGTATGTCGTCCACGTACAATACGAGGAAGACAACCTTAATCTCTGCCACCTTCTTGTAAATACAAGGTTCATCTGGATTTTTGACGAAATCAAACTCTTTGATAATGATGTCAAAGCAGATGTTCCAACTCCGCGATGCTTGCTTTAATCCATAAATGGATTTAAGCAGCTTGCACACCTTCCCGCTGCTCCCACTGTCTACGAAGCCCTCTGGCTGAGTAATGTACACGCACTCTTCTAAATCACCATTTAGAAAGGCGGTCTTAACATCCATTTGCCAGATTTCGTAGTCATGAAAGGCAGCAATGGCAAGCATGATTCGGATGGATTTAAGCATAGCCACTGGAGAAAAGGTCTCATCATAGTCCACACCTGGTCTTTGACGAAAACCCTTTGCTACAAGTCTAGCTTTGAAAGTTTCCACTTTCCCATCTACACCAAGTTTCTTATTAAAGATCCACTTGCTCCCAATGGGTTTTACCCCTTCAGGAGCAACTTCCAAAGTCCATACTTTGTTGGTGTACATGGAATCCATCTCGGACCGCATAGCATCCAGCCATTTCACTGAGTCCCCACTCGTGATGGCCTGCTCGAAGCTAGTTGGGTCATCATCCTCCATGATGCAATCCTCACTACCACCATCAATGAGAAAACCATAGTATCTCTCAGGTGGACGAGAAACCCTACTAGATCGGCGGAGAGGCTGGGGTTCGTCGGGAGCTACTGAATCCTCTGGTTCCACTAAATCTTCAGTTTGAGTTTGTGTTGCTGGAATTTCTTCCAGTTCTACCTCATCGCCACTAATTTCTTTTGCAAGAAATTCCTTTTCCAAAAAGGTGGCATGGCGAGAAACAAACACCTTTTGTTCCTCTGTATGGTAGAAAAGATATCCATGTGAATGTTTGGGATATCCCACAAACTTGCATAGAACTGACCGTGCCTCGAGTTTGTCCGGATTTTGCCTTTTGACATAGGCCGGGCAACCCTATATCTTAACTCGTTTAAGACATGGTCTCTTCCCACTCCATATCTCATATGGTGTGGTAGGTACAGATTTAGATGGAACTTGATTCAATAGGTATGCTGCTGTCTCCAGCGCATGACCCCAGAAGGAAATAGGTAACTCAGCTGTACTCATCCTAGAGCGCACCATATCTAATAGGGTGCGGTTCCTCCGCTCCGATACACCATTGTGCTGTGGTGTATATGGAGGAGTTAGCTGAGAGAGAATCGCATTCTCTTTTAGGAAGTCCAGGAATTCATTGCTCAAGTATTCACCTCCCCGATCTGATCGCAGGATTTTAATACTTTTTCCGGTTTGGTTCTCAACTTCTTGTTTATATTCCCTAAATTTCTCAAAAGCTTCTGATTTGTGTTTCATCAGGAACACATACCCGAACCTAGAGAGATTGTCAGTGAATGTAATGAAGTATGAAGAACCATCCCTGGCATGTGTACACATGGGACCACATACATCACTATGTATCAGTCCTAAGAGTTCGGTAACTCTTTCTCCGTATCCTGTAAACGGAGTCTTGGTCATCTTGCCTTTGAGACATGACTGGCAAGTGTCATAAGATGAAAATTCAAACGGATTTAAATATCCATCTTTATGCAACTTAGCTAGTCGTGTCGCATTGATGTGACCCAGTCTACAATGCCACAAGAAGGATTCATTGAGTTCAGAACTCTTCCTCTTGTGTGTGTTTGTTATGCTCAGGACTGTTGATTGGTTTAGAACATAAATGCCATTGCATAACGTGCCTGATCCAACCAACTTTTGGTTATGGAAAATGTTCATAACATTGTCCTGTAATACAAAATTATATCCCTCTTTACTTAATAAAGAAACCGATATAATGTTGCATATCAGGTTCGGCATGTAATAGCATTCGTTCAGAACCAATGTATTACCTGTTGGTAATACAAGGTGATATTCCCCGACAGTCTTAGCTGCAACAATTGCACCATTTCCAACTCTAATGTCTTTATCACCTTCTCCAAGTTCTCTACCTTTCCTAAGCCCATGTAACTGATTACATATATGGGATCCTGACCCGGTATCCAATACCCAGGACGTAGAGGAAATGGAGAAACAGTTCTCAGTAACGAACACACCCGAAGAAAATGCATCAACATGTACTTTCTTCATTCGGGTGGCATAGGAATCCTGGTATTCCCCTATATCCTGTTCAGTCCTATAACTCTTATAGGAAAGAACGGAACCAACGTTCCCCAGCACAGTATAACATGCGGGTTCGGTCAATACATACATATTATTATCTTTATTAAGGCATGAAATGGTCGCTACCTGGAGAGAGAGAGAAGAAAACACTTTAGCGTAAGCTCGTGCAAGATCAGATTGGTTATTATCTTATCTAATCAGGATGGCTCCCACTGCTTTTTATCAAATCTTCCTCCAAACCCTAAAAGGAAAGACTAGCCGGGATTAATTACACACTACAGGTTCGCCAATCTTTCAGCCAGGCCAGTGTCGGTACTTTGAGGGAGGTCCCCCGTGCTTTCGCACGAACCTAATTACTGTAAACCTCGTTTTCCCAGAGGCGTAACCTCGTTAACACCTTTCTAGACACCTACTTGATCGGCTAATTGCACTGTGTAAAACTCTCCCAGGAGTAACTCTTACTCGCAGCGGGTATCGGGATCCAACTATCTCATAGAAGGTATGCAATCTCATTGCAAATTTCAACACTTGAAATTCCCGATAATATTTTGCCCCTAGTATCCTATGACCTTGACAAAGGCCAACAAATCACAGGATGCTAGTCAAGTTCAACCCGTCATTTCTTGATTGAATCAAACCCACCCGCACGACCCTTGACAAAGGCCAACAAGGTCGTACGACTACCCTGAAACAATCTGCATCATATGCATAAACAGATAAGCACTATTCAGCTACCGCACACTACGCCTTGACAAAGGCCAACAAACGCAGCACGAATACTAAACAGTCTTTATCTGAAATGACGGAGGGCTACGCAGGTTTTTCATAAAAACCATGAGCGTAATGAACTTGATATCGTTGTAGAATCAAATGATGTTTTGAAATGGAGTGATTTTGAGGCTTTTCTAGTTTTGCTAAAGGAGTCACTCCCGGTGAAGGGATCTCGGTCCTTTCCTCGTCGAATGAGGTGCGGGATATATCATATATATCGCTGTGCAAAGCAAAAACGCAAAAGCAGTCAAAAGCAAACCGAATGTGTAGCATCTGCCAGTTATTGCTAAAGGAGTCACTCCCGGTGAAGGGATCTCGGTCCTTTCCTCATCGAATAAGGTGCGGGGTATATCATATATACCGCTGTGCAAAGCAAAAACTGTAGCTACCTGTTTTATTTTAAAATTCGATTCCACAACATCTTAGGTTTCTTATCTTTCATTAATCACATTAATGAAGTCCCATCATTTAAATACCTAAACATCACAGATAGATATGACGTACACTTATTGTTAGTTATATATATGCCCTAGAGGCCATTACTATACATAGGATGTATATTGTAGTGGATGCTGGGACATATATAGGGAGGACTTTCTTGCTCGACATGATAGTATGCTATCTGGTTACTCTTTACCTTAACGTGTATGCTGACTGTCTCTCTGTTACATGTTGGTAAAGCCCTTAGGATCTGTACTTGACTACCTAGACTATGATGCGGATCATACTAGTGGGGATATGGTAGTCCATAAGTACATCCTTCAAAGTCCCTAGTCGTGGGTGTATCGAGACGGGGCATCGATATACCAGAGTAGACTAGCGTGTACCTTCTCGACCCATACAGATGGGCGATGGATGATCCCATATCCATCGGTGTTTGACATCAGAAGAGATATACGGGTGCTCAGTAGAGACTGGGTACACTGGACGGACTCGCCGAGAACTCCCAGATGGTATTATACCTCACGTCAGATGGCAGTTCTCTGGTGACACTGGTACAGAGTAGTCTGTTGACCCGAGATCGTCATAGAGTCTTGTGTGGTTCCCACTGTGCTTTGATTTCCATCTTACCACGTCCAAGAGGGCGTGCAAAACGGTGGTTTTTGGGTACAGTCCCGAGTCACATGGAGGCAATGAGCGATAGGAGGGGATTCGTCTCTCCCGGTATATGGGGGTTGATGTTGCGCTGTGTTCGATTGGCTATAACAGGAAATCCCTGGCCAGGGTTGCTGAGATTTACTGGTAAGTGTTACAAGTAGTTTCTCGAACAGTTATAGACCTCATATCGACACGACTTATTGAGCTATTGGGGTCTGACGTTTACCACCCCTAGGCGAGATATGCGACAGATCAGACGATCAGACCGGACTGTACGGTAGTGTTACTGGTCGGATTCACTGGAGTGTGAGCGGGCTTGCTCGTCGATCTTCAGATCGCTCAATACCCGGGTGGCCGTTACGTTTAGCAGACCGCTTGCGGCTTGTGGATGTTTGATATGATCATCATCTGCTGCCGGCGTATTGACGAGTCTTTAGAGTCCTACACAGAGGTTTCCTGGCTCAAGCGAAACGAAATAGGAGCGCATATGAGATATGTGCGGGACCGAGAATAATACGTGTATGTGATACCGTATTCTATTCTCGCGATAAATGTATCGATTGGTTGTATGCGATATAACCTAGTTATCGATTCAAGTGTTGATTCGATAAGCCGATATATTGTATACTAGTCGGTTGTGTGCAACATAACCGGATCATTGAATCAAGTGTTGATTTAATGATTTAATGCATATTTATATATTTGATATATTACTTTGCATCAACTAGTATCGGTTTACTTAAGATGGATTTTCTCACTCGGGTGTGCGCATTACATATGCGATATGATTTTGTGCACTTGATTGTATCATGTTTGATGATACAAGTTTACTTGGTTAAGTGCAAAGAATAAACCATGGTTAAAAGAATGGTTAGGGTTTCATTTCCTTTATTTATCTATTTATTTATTCATTTTGGAAAAGAAGAGAAAAGAATGGTTGCTAGATTTGGAGTTTAGTTGAAGCTTCATGAAGCTTTGATAAAGTCAACCATACTTATCTCATCCTTAACCCTAACCATTCCCACTAACCATGATTCATTCTCTACACTTGACCATGGTTAAAATTATGATAAGAATTCATTTTCTTTTCATTTTTCAAATAACTCATCATATCATTTTCCTTCTTCTTCTTCATTCTTCAAGTGAAGAAAAGCAAGGTCCATCAATGGTGATTGTTGGAAATGAGTGAGAAATCCAATTCTAAAATCTACCCACTTCCTATTTCTTCATCCTCTACCTCTTGCCAAGTAGTAGAGTGTGTTTCCTTCACAACTTTTCACGGTTTGGTGAAGGTGGAGCTTGATTCATCGATGCTTCGACGTAGATCATCTTCGGCATGGACATCGACGACCTAGCTTGCCCATTCTCCGACGAAGCCGATCCTAGAGCCCGGATTTGATTTGGACAGCGGAGAGGACCTCGTTGCGGAGCCGTGGAGGTGGAGCACCGGATCTACAAAGGTTGTATTTCCGTATCTTTTAGTTAAGAGTTAACTAGTTCATTTTTCGCCTAGAAATCTACTTATCGATCCGTAGTTTAGGGTTTGTAGGCACCATAATTTTTGAAATTGCCATGGTTGATGGCTTGGGAGACCTCACTAGTGTGCCTAGGAACCCTGCAGTGGTATCAGAGCCTAGCTAGAGCCTTAGGCGAAGCGTAGACGCGATTTGAAGTCCGATCGAACCGAAACCCTACCCGGAAAATTGCTCTCTGTACAATTTTTAAAATCTGGGATTTTTCAACATTAAAAATATTCAGAAAAATCAGCAGGCAATTATAAGAAATACTGTAAAATTCGTGCACCCAATTCCAACAGTGTGTCGCGCTTCCGCGGTACGAGCTTGGCTCGTGCGGTGCAAGCGCGGCCATTTTGTCGTTTATGGCATCAAACTTTCTACAGTAATTCTTATTGTGCTGTGCTGGTGTTTCTGGGAATTTTTAATATTTTTTCCAGAGTTGAATTTTTCTGAGTTGATTTGGGGATTCGGTGTTTCGATCGGGGAATCAAATTTTGTCTGTTTGGCTTTCCGGATAAATTTTAGAATATGTTAAAAAGTTCGACCGGATATAAATACCCAATTTTTCCCCTGTCGGGAAATTTCCAAGTGTTGGATTTTTCCGTAGTTTAACGACGTTCTAAGTAGTGCAAGTAACGCGATGGTCCCTCTAGAAGACACAAACCTTAACTCGATTATGTGACCGTCTTGAACTGCCCTTTGAACCTTCGGGTTTGGGGCAGTACGGCGTGCCACATGTGAGGCGTTGGCTTGACCCTTCTACGGCTGGACCGTTGGTACTGAGGCACGAACTGAATGTTGTTAGACTTGTTTCATGTGTTGATCTGTATCGGGAAAACTTGGGTGTTCGATAGTTCGATCGGAAAGTTTAACATTTTCTGTTTATCTGGAATGGGATACAATAATTGGAATTCACAAAAAGTTATGTGATAACTAAATGAATGTTATAAACATAGCACTTTAGTCTCACTTGATCGGTTGCCACGGAATTTTGATGTGATCAAAAGTCCGTCGCAATCACGTAGCGTACGCGGATACTCGCCGGGTAAACTTAATAGACAGCCTCACTCCATAGCCCCGACCAAGTGACTGTAGGAGAACCCCGTCGCCGAAAGCATCCGTTCGGGTGCTCGCGGTAGCGGTGTTCCGCCTTGGTGCACTTCGTCGACGGCGTGAGGGGTGCGGCCGTCTACTGAAGTTTGCGACGAGCATTCGATCAGGATGTCGGGAATCCTGTTGAATTGCCCGACTTGATATTGAAAAGTGTTTTCGATTTTGAGACTAAAATGCGGGGTTTATAATTGTTAGGCATGCGATGTCTAAGTAATTCATTTGGTCAGGCATGCGATGTCTGAGGAGGTTGCGGATTCCAACTGTTGTAGTTTTACACTTTCTTTTCTGTGACCGTAAGTGTAATATGTGATATCGCCGGTTTCGTTGCTATATGTCAACGACAATTGGGATGCGCATATTTACTTACGTTGATGACATGTGATGTTATGTGTTGCTGAATATGTTATATTGGATCGTCGTGTTTGAATAGCCGGGGGTTTTTATGTGAGATGAGTGTTTTTCATTTTCATTCATGTAAAAACTTGTATGTAATATTCTTTTATTGGGGCGCTTGCAGGTTGCGGGAGTTGTCACCTGTTGTATATTATTTACTTTTCCGCACTAGGATAGACCCAAGGAGGAGGGCACAAGTAACCGGGTTCTGGGGTCCAGTGGGAGACCAACTCGAGGAGTCGAGTCCGGGACTCCTAACTCTAGAATTGGTAGGGTTGCTTGCCGCTCTCGTAGGGGTCTAGGGGTGTGGGTTTGGCTATTCATCACGACCGTGGAATCCGTGTTTTATACTGGCTCGTATTGAAAACACGGACGTCCTAGTATATCCAATATTTCATATGATTCTTCTGCTGCGATATCTGTGATGTGATCATGTGATGTTCTTTGATAGATACATATATAGTATATATGATATATTATATAGGCGTTACTTATGTTTTACACCCGCGCTAGCCCTGCCCTGCTCTGCCGTTAGTTACCTAACCTAACGGTGCACGAGGGGACATCGAGGCGAATGCGGATGGCATAAGTGTACGTCATATCTATCTGTGATGTTTAGGTAAATAAATGATGGGACTTCATTAATGTGATTAATGAAATTAAAAGAAACCTAAGATGTTGTAGAATCGAATTTCAAAATAAAACAGGTAGCTACAGTTCTTGCTTTGCACAGAGGTATATGTGATATATCCTGCACCTTATTCGATGAGGAAAGGACCGAGATCCCTTCACCGGGAGTGACTCCTTTAGCAATAACTGGCAGATGCTACACACTCGGTTTGTCTTTTGATAGCTTTTAAGTGTTTTTGCTTTGCACAGTGATATATATGATATATCCCGCACCTCATTCGACGAGGAAAGGACCGACGATCCCTTCACCGGGAGTGACTCCTTTAGAAAAACTAGAAAAGCCTCAAAAGCACTCCAATTTCAAATTCATTCGATCCTACAACGATATCAAGTTCATTACGCAATAGGTTTTCAGAAAAACCTGTCGTAGCCCTCCGTCATTTCAGATACGTACTAGTTAGTATTCGTGCTGCGGTTGTTTGGCCTCCGTCAAGGCGTAGTGTACGGTAGCTAACTAGTGCTTATCTGCTAGCATATGATGCGATTGGATTAGGGTATTCGTACGGCGTTGTTTGGCCTCCGTCAAGGGTCGTGCGGGTGGGTTTAATTCAATCAGGAAATGACGGGTTGAACTTGACTAGCGGACTATGGGTTGTTTGGCCTCCATCAAGGTCATAGCGAGCTAGGGGCAAAAATATTATCGGGAATTTCAAGTGTTGAAATTTGCAATGAGATTGTATACCTTCTATGAGATAGTTGGATCCCGATACCCGCTGCGAGTAAGAGTTACTCCTGGGAGATTTTTATACATTACAATTAGCCGATCAAGTAGGTGTCTAGAAAGGTGTTAACGAGGTTACGCCTCTGGGAAAACGAGGTTTACATTAATTAGGTTCGTGCGAAAGCACGGGGGACCTCCCTCAAAGTACCGACACTGGCCTGGCTGAAAGATTGGCGAACTTGTAGTGTGTAATTAATCCCGGCTAGTCTTTCCTTTTAGGGTTTGAAGGAAGATTTGATAAAAAGCAGTGGGAGCCATCCTGATTAGATAAAATTATAACCAATCTATTCTTGCAAGAGCGCACGCTGAGTGTTTTCTTCTCTCTCTCTCCAGGTAGCAACCATATCACGCCTTAATCAAGATAATAATACGGAATATTGACCGAACCCGCTTATTATACTGAGCTGGGGAACGTTGGTCCCGCTCCAACTTATAATTGTTATAAGACAGAGCAGGAAATTGGGGAATACCAGATTTCCCGTGCCGCCCAAACGAAGAGAGTGCATGCTGATGCATCATCTTCGGGTGTGTTCATTATACAGAACTGTTTCTCAGTATCCTCTACGTCCTGGGTATGTGATACCAGATCAGGATCCCAGATATGTAATCTGTTACATAGGGCTACAGATAGGTAGAGAACTGAGAACGGGTGATAAGTTTCATGAGGCAGAAAACGGGGCAAATGTTGCAGCCAAGTCTGTTGGTCACTGTCACCCTGTATTACGATACATTGATTCTGAACGAATGTTGTTAGATACCGAACCTGATATACAAAATCATATCAGTCTCTTTATTAGAAAAGAAAGGATATAATTTTGTATTGTTGGATAATGTTTTGAACATTTCCTATATCAAAAGTTGATCGGTTCAGGCACGTTATCTAAAAGCATTAATGTTCTAAATCAAACTACAGTTCTTAATATATGGAACACACACAAGAGGAAGAGTTCAGAAATGAACGGATTCTTCTTGAGGTATTGTAGACTAGGTCAGATCAATGCGACCCGACTGGCTAGAGTTACATATAGATGTATATTTAAATCGTTTTGAATTTACATCTTGTGAAACTCGCCAGTCATGTCACAAAGATAAGATGACCATAGCTCCGTTTACTAGAAACAGAGAAAGAGTTAATAAACTCTTGGGATGATACATGTTGATGTATATAGGTCCCCTGTCTACACATACCAGGACTGGTTCTTTATACTTCATTACGTTCTCTGATGATCTCTCAAGATTCAGACATATGTTCCTGTTGAAACATGAGTCCGAACCTTTTGAGATATTCACAGAATATAAGTTAGAAGTAGAGAACCAGAATACGGGTATAAGTATTATGTCCTTTGATGAGATCAAGGAGGAGAATACTTGAGCACGAAAATCCTGGATTATTCTAAAGGAGAATGAGATTCTCTCTCAGCATTACTCCTCCGTATACACCCTAGCACGATGGTATATCGGGGCGGAGCAATCTCACCCTATATGATAAGGTGTGCTCTATGATGAGTACTACTGAGTTACCTATTTCCTGTTTTAGGAGTTATGCGCTTGAGAAGCTGCATACCTATTGAATAGGGTTCGATTCAAATCTGTTGCCTACCATTTCATATGTGATATGGAAAGGGAAGAGCCCATGTCTTAAGTCAGTTAAGATTTAGGGTTGTCCGGCCTATGTTTAAAAGCAAAATACGGACAAGCTCAAGGCAAGATCTGTAATGTAGAACTGGAAAGGTTCCAGCTATACAAACTACAGCAGATGATTTGATAGAACCAAGGGATTCAGTAGATACCAACGAACCTCAGCCTCTCCGCCGATCTAGTAGGGTTCCTCACCCACCTGAGAGATACTTCGGTTTCTCTATGACAGTGGGAGCGAGGATTGCATCATGAGATGATGACCCAACTAGTTTCGAGCTGGCCATCAGGAGTAAGACTCTGTAAGAATGGCTGGATGCTTAGTGATCTGAGATGGAATCCTTATACACCAACAAAGTATGGACTTTGGTTGCTATATCTGGAGGGTTAAATCCCCATCAGGAGCAAGTATATCTTGAGAAGATTACTTGGTGTACATGGAAAAGTTGAGGCTTTCAAAGCTAGACTTGTTAAAGGTTTTCGTCATCGACCAGGCGTGGATAATGATGAAACCTTTTCAAGTAGTTATGCTTAAGCCCATCCAGATCCTACTTGTCACGGCTACATACCATGACTACGATATCTGGTGGTTGGGTGTCATGACTGCTTTTCTAAATGATGTTTTAGAAGAGTGCGTCTATAAGTACACAGCCAGAGGGCTTCGTAGACAGTGGGAGCAGCGGAAACGTGTGCAAGATGCTTTATAGGATTAAAGCAGGCATCGCGGAGTTGGAACATCTGTTTTGATGAATTAGTCAAAGAGTTTGACATCATCAAAATGGTAGATGAACCTTGTATATACAAAAAGGTAGTAGGGAGTATGGTGACGATCCTCGTAGAGTACGTGGATGACATACTCTTGATAAGAAAGGAGTTTCTTATGCTACGCTCGATCAATCTCCGCTTATCACAATGATTCTCCATATAGGATCAAAGTGATACCTACTAAATCCTGGATTTTGGATCTATGAGATAGATCTAATTGGATGTTAGGTATCTCACTAGTAGTAGTGAGATGGTATCAATCGATCCAAGGGAAAATCACTGGAAGGGTTCCAGGGTGATAAAGACGACTGAATGTCAGTCGCAGGCATTGTCTTTACCCTCAGTAAAGGGACGGTATGTTGGAAGAGTTCCAAGCTAGATACCGTGACATACTAGACGATAAAGGCAGGATACATCGCTACTTAAGATGCTACCAAAGAGGCTGTTTGGGTGTATATTTGTTCATGAGATGAACTTTGTTCCTCCCATTGTGTGACAATGGAGTTGTGGCTTATGCCAAGGAACGCCGGTCCCATCAGTGATCCAGACATATTCTATGGCAGTATCACTTGATCATGGAGATGGTTGATCTCCAGGGAGATCGAGGTTTGGAGAGTAGACTCAGAGGACAAACACAGCGGATCCACTCACAAAGGCCTGTTCCCAGAGAGAGACTTTTATGGGATGGTTGAGTATGAGATGCTGCAACCACTGCTACAGATGGCCCTAGTGCAAGTGGGAGATTGTTAGTTATATATATGCCCTAGAGGCCATTACTATACATAGGATGTATATTGTAGTGGATGCTGGGACATATATAGGGAGGACTTTCTTGCTTGACATGATAGTATGCTATCTGGTTACTCTTTACCTTAACGTGTATGCTGACTGTCTCTCTGTTACATGTTGGTAAAGCCCTTAGGATCTGTACTTGACTACCTAGACTATGATGCGGATCATACTAGTGGGGACATGGTAGTCCATAAGTACATCCTTCAAAGTCCCTAGTCGTGGGTGTATCGAGACGGGGCATCGATATACCAGAGTAGACTAGCGTGTACCTTCTCGACCCATACAGATGGGCGATGGATGATCCCATATCCATCGGTGTTTGACATCAGAGGAGATATACGGGTGCTCAGTAGAGACTGGGTACACTGGACGGACTCGCCGAGAACTCCCAGATGGTATTATACCTCACGTCAGATGGCAGTTCTCTGGTGACACTTGTACAGAGTAGTCTGTTGACCCGAGATCGTCATAGAGTCTTGTGTGGTTCCCACTGTGCTTTGATTTCCATCTTACCACGTCCAAGAGGGCGTGCAAAACGGTGGTTTTTGGGTACAGTCCCGAGTCACATGGAGGCAATGAGCGATAGGAGGGGATTCGTCTCTCCCGGTATATGGGGGTTGATGTTGCGCTGTGTTCGATTGGCTATAACAGGAAATCCCTGGCCAGGGTTGCTGAGATTTACTGGTAAGTGTTACCAGTAGTTTCTCGAACAGTTATAGACCTCATATCGACACGACTTATTGAGCTATTGGGGTCTGACGTTTACCACCCCTAGGCGAGATATGCGACAGATCAGACGATCAGACCGGACTGTACGGTAGTGTTACTGGTCGGATTCACTGGAGTGTGAGCGGGCTTGCTCGTCGATCTTCAGATCGCTCAATACCCGGGTGGCCGTTACGTTTAGCAGACCGCTTGCGGCTTGTGGATGTTTGATATGATCATCATCTGCTGCCGGCGTATTGACGAGTCTTTAGAGTCCTACACAGAGGTTTCCTGGCTCAAGCGAAACGAAATAGGAGCGCATATAAGATATGTGCAGGACCGAGAATAATACGTGTATGTGATACCGTATTCTATTCTCGCGATAAATGTATCGATTGGTTGTATGCGATATAACCTAGTTATCGATTCAAGTGTTGATTCGATAAGCCGATATATTGTATACTAGTCGGTTGTGTGCAACATAACCGGATCATTGAATCAAGTGTTGATTTAATGATTTAATGCATATTTATATATTTGATATATTACTTTGCATCAACTAGTATCGGTTTACTTAAGATGGATTTTCTCACTCGGGTGTGCGCATTACATATGCGATATGATTTTGTGCACTTGATTGTATCATGTTTGATGATACAAGTTTACTTGGTTAAGTGCAAAGAATAAACCATGGTTAAAAGAATGGTTAGGGTTTCATTTCCTTTATTTATTCATTTATTTATCTATTTATTTATTCATTTTGGAAAAGAAGAGAAAAGAATGGTTGCTAGATTTGGAGTTTAGTTGAAGCTTCATGAAGCTTTGATAAAGTCAACCATACTTATCTCATCCTTAACCCTAACCATTCCCACTAACCATGATTCATTCTCTACACTTGACCATGGTTAAAATTATGATAAGAATTCATTTTCTTTTCATTTTTCAAATAACTCATCATATCATTTTCCTTCTTCTTCTTCATTCTTCAAGTGAAGAAAAGCAAGGTCCATCAATGGTGATTGTTAGAAATGAGTGAGAAATCCAATTATAAAGTCTACCCACTTCCTATTTCTTCATCCTCTAACTCTTGCCAAGTAGTAGAGTGTGTTTCCTTCACAACTTTTCACGGTTTGGTGAAGGTGGAGCTTGATTCATCGATGCTTCGACGTAGATCATCTTCGGCATGGACATCGACGACCTAGCTTGCCCATTCTCCTACGAAGCCGATCCTAGAGCCCGGATTTGATTTGGACAGCGGAGAGGACCTCGTTGCGGAGCCGTGGAGGTGGAGCACCGGATCTACAAAGGTTGTATTTCCGTATCTTTTAGTTAAGAGTTAACTAGTTCATTTTTCGCCTAGAAATCTAGTTATCGATCCGTAGTTTAGGGTTTGTAGGCACCATAATTTTTGAAATTGCCATGGTTGATGGCTTGGGAGACCTCACTAGTGTGCCTAGGAACCCTGCACTTATGCCATCCGCATTCGCCTCGATGTCCCCTCGTGCACCGTTAGGTTAGGTAACTAACGACAGAGCAGGGCAGTGCTAGCGCGGGTGTAAAACATAAGTAACGTCTATATAATATATCATATATACTATATACTATATCCATCACAGAATCACAACACAGATATCGCAGCAGAATAAACATATGAAATATTGGATATACTAGGACGTCCGTGTTTTCAATACGAGCCAGTATAAAACACGGATTCCACGGTCGTGATGAATAGCCAATCCAACACCCCTAGACCCCTACGAGAGCGGCAAGCAACCCTGCTAATTCTAGGGTTAGGAGACCCGGACTCGACACCTCGAGTTGGTCTCCCACTGGACCCCAGAACCCGGTTACTTGTGCTCCCCTCCTTGGGTCTATCCTAGTGCAGAAAAGTAAATAATATACAAAGGGTGACAACTCCCGCATCCTGGAAGTGCCCCGAATAAAAGAATATTACATACAAGTTTTTACATGAATGAAAATGAAAAACACTCATCTCACATAAAAAACCCCCGGCTATTCAAACACGACGATCCAATATAACATATCCAGCAACACATAACATCACATGTCATCAACGTAAGTAAGTATGCATACCCCAATTGTCGTTGACGTATAGCAACGAAACCGGCGATATGAACATACTACACTTACGGTCACAGAAAAGAAAGTGTAAAACTACAACAATTGGAATCCGCAATCTCTTTAGACATCAAATGCCTAACAGTTACAAACCCCGCATTTTAGTCTCATTATCGAAAACTCTTTTCAATATCGTATGGGACTAAACTGCTAGATTTATAACATTGATTCAGTTATCACATAACTGTTTGTGAATTCCAATTATTGTATCCAATTCCGGATAAATAGAATATATTAAACTTTCCGATCGAACACTCGAACACCCAAGTTTTCCCGACACCGATCAACACATGAGATAGGTTCAAAGACATTCACTTCATACCTCAGTACCAACGGTCCAGCCGTAGAAGGGTCAAGCCAACGCCTCACATGTGGCACGCCGTACTGCCCCAAACCCGAAGGTTCAAAGGACAGTTCAAGACGGTCACATAATCGAGTTAAGGTTTGTGTCTTCTAGAGGGACCATCGCGTTACTTGCACTACTCAGAACGTCTTTTAACCACAGAATAATCCAACACTTGGATATTCCGGCAGGGGAAAACCTGGGTATTTATATCCGGTCGAACTCTTTAACATATTCTACAATTATCTGGAAAAACACTTAGACAAAGTTTGATATTCCGATCGAATTCATCGATTCCCAATATAACTCCAGAGCACTCAACCCTTAAATTAATTTAAAAATACCCAGAAAACTCACCAGAATTTATCAGGTATTACTGTGCAAAAATAGTGGGATGATGTCACCATTTGACCGCGGAAGGGCGGCAGAAGGCATGCTTCTGCCGCGCTTCCGCGGCACAATGAACAGTTCAGGGAAACGTTTTGCACAGTAATGCTTAGAATTCTATGCTGAATTTTTTAGACATTTTTAATATCAAAAATTCCCAGATTTATGAAAATGTCCAGAGAGCTCTAAAGTATTTGGGTTTCGTGTTCGTTCGGACTTCAAACTGCGTCGGGACTTCGCCTAAGGCTCTAGCTAGGCTCTGATACCACTGTAGGGTTCCTAGGCACTCTAGTAAGGTCTCACAAGGCATCGAACATGCCATATTAAAATTTTAGTGCCGAGAAACCCTAGACTACGGATCTTTAACTAGATGTTTAGGCGAAATAGAAAGCTAGTTAACACTTAACTACTAGGATACGGATATACAACCTTTGTAGATCCGGATTTCTGCCTCCTTAGCTCCACGTGGTCATGTCCTCGCTGTCCATCATGAATCCTTGACTCGATCATCGGCTTCATCGGGAAAGCGAGCGGAATAGGTCGTCGGCTTTGTGTCAAAGACGATCTACGTCGAGGTTGCACAAACTCAAGCTCCGACTTCACAAACTTGTGAAACTTGTGAAGTAAACACCCAAAACAACTTGGCAAGAGGTAGAGGGTGAAGAAATAGGAGGTGGGTTCACTTTGGAATTGGATTTATCTCACTAGAACTCAAGTTTCCATTGTTGTAGCAAGCTTGAAGAAGAAGAAGAAGATGAAGATGAAGCAAGAATGATAAGTGTTCACTTTTAAAAAAAAATAAAACTAATATGAATACTTATCATATCTTGACCATGGTCAAGTGTAGAGATTAAACCAAGGTTAGTAAGTGTGGTTAGGGTTAAGGATGAGATAAAGATGGTGGACTTTGTCAAAGCTTCATGAAGCTTCAACATAGCTCCAAAATTAGCCACCATTCTTAACTTAATCCTTTTAAATAAATAAACAAATAAATAAATGATAAACCAAAACCCTAATCATCACTTAACCATGGTTTAACCCTTTACACTTAACCACATTATCAAGTATCATCAAACATGATACAAAGTAGTGCACTAAAGCATATCATATATACAATGTGCATCAAGTGAGAAAAATCCGTTTAAAGTGAACCAATACTAGTTAATGCAAAGTAATATATCAAATATATAATTATACATTAAATCATTAAATCAACACTTGATTCAATGATCCGGTTATATCGCATACAACCGACTAGTATGAAATGTATCGATTTATCGAATCAATGATTCGATAACTAGGTCATATCGAATATAACCAATCGAAACATATATCGCGAGAATGAAATGCGGTATCACATACTCGCATTATTCTCGGTCCCGCACATATCTCATATGCGCTCCTATTTCGTTTCGCTTGAGCCAGGAAACCTCTGTGTAGGACTCTAAAGACTCGTCAATACGCCGGTAGCAGATGATGATCATATCAAGAACCCACAAGCCGCAAGCGGTCTGCTAAACGTAACGGCCACCCGGGTATTGAGCGATCAGAAGATCGATGAGCTAGCCCTCTCACACTCCTGCGAATCCGACCAGTAACACTTACCATACAGTCAAGTCTCTTCGTCTGATACGTCGCATATCAAGTCTAGGGGTGGTATACGTCAGACCCCAATAACCCGATAAGTCGTGCCGATGTGAGGCTCGTAACGGGTCGAGAAACTACTGGTAACACTTACTAGTAAATCTCTGATCAGCCCTGGCCAGGGACTTCCCTGTTACGGCCAATCGAGCACAGCGCAACATCAACTCCCAATACCGGGAGAGACGAAACCGCTCCTATCGCTCATTGCCTCCATGTGACTCGGGACTGTACCCAAAGAACACCGTTTTGCACGCCCTCATGGACGTGGTAAGGTGGAGATCAAAGCACAGTGGGAACCACACAAGACTCTATGACGATCTCGGGTCTACAGACTAACCTGTACAAGTGTCACCTGAGAACTGCCATCTGACGTGAGGTATAATACCATCTGGGAGTTCTCGGCGAGTCCGTCCAGTGTACCCAGTCTCCACTGAGCACCCGTATACCATCTCTGATATCAAACACCAATGGATATGGGATCATCCATCGCCCATCACATGGGTCGAGAAGCGTATACGCTAGTCTACTCTGGTATATCGATGCCCCGTCTCGATACACCCACGACTAGGGTCCTTGAAGGATGTACTTATGGACTACCATGTCCCCACTAGTATGATCTGCATCATAGTCCAGGTAGTCAAGTACAAATCCTAAGGGCTTTACCAACATGTAACTATAAGACAGTATAAAGAGACTAGTGTACATGTTAAGATAAATGGCAACCAGATAGCATACTATCATGTCGAGCAAGAAAGTCATCTCTATATATGTCCAAGCATCCAATATAATATACATAATCTGTACAATACTGGCCTCTAGGGCATACATACAACTAACAGTATGGTACCCCAGGGCGAGAACGGTTTCGCTGTGTAGTAGACGGTGAGCCTGGCAGAGGGACTACTACCTACCGGTGATTGGTTGGACCTGACAGTTATCCGGAGGATACTGATCAGAGTCGATAGATGGATGCGGGGTGATCCGTACTGCCGGGGCCGAGGGCCGATACCGCAGACGGAGCCCGTGGGCTGACCCGGAATGACGGGGCCCGATGGATGAGGATTTGCGTTTCGATGCTGGACACGAGTATTTATGATATTTGAGTGCCGTTGTTGGGCACTCGGGATTCTCAGAGATTTACACGATTTGAGGGCCGATGAGAGGGCCGGCGCCTGAGCTATTTGGGGGATCTGGGTGCATTGATGGACACCGATTATATATTCCACGTTGACATTCCGTGTAGATGTTATATTGCCCATGCTCAGCATTTATTATTGTACCTCATCCTGTAGTTATATTACCTGATAGAGCACTTGCATGATTATTGCACATACTGCTTATCACATATTGATATCATCTGTTGGCATATGATAGAGTAGCGCAGTACGTGCATGCTCGCGATTACTTTTATATGTTATCTCTATTCACGAGTTGGCAACTCATCTCCGTTGTGCCACAGTGTTTGCAGGTTGCCCTTCGGAGTAGTCGCGGCAGGCCGTGTTTTGCATCTTTTGACACAGATACCCCCATAGTTGGTGTACTAGCTCTTTTGCTGATAGGTGGGTTTTGTGCGGTATCTGTTTATCTTTCAGTTATGTACATTATTGTATCTAGTAATCTCCATCTACCGTGTATGTATTTGACTTAGAGACAGTGTGAGGACGGTGATGTATATTATTTGTATTCTGGTGTCGAGCTTGTTGTGAGCCGACTGTACTTGCAGTTTATTCTATCTGTGATGTTCTCACTTGTGGATCTTGATCTTCGCTACGGCGTCGTATATTGCTTTCTTGGTGATTATTTACTTAGATTTCGTAACATGTTAGTGAGTGTTTTCATTTTAAACTTATAACACTCCATACTTTTACTGGTTTGATTTCTGGGTTTTCGGTTCACTTAGACGCGTTACGCCTGTAGACGTTACGTGGTTAAGTACCGGTCACGGGCCAAACTTTGGGACGTGACAAAGTTGGTATCAGAGCGTAGGTTTTACCTTCGGAGTGTAGGATGACCCTGGTATGATGGAGTAGGTAGCTGCAGCAGAGTAGCGTAGCGTGTGTATGTTCCGCGGCATACTCACGACACGGTACTCCGCCTACGCGACCCTAGGACTTATTGATTGAAATTCCCTCATGATTGTATACATCCTTGCGATTTGATTTCTGTATCCTCATCGAATCCTACCTTCTTTTCAGCCATTATGCCGCCGAGGACTACGAGGGTGCAGAGAGCGGCCGTGAGAGCCGAGGTTCGAGTTGATTCATCTGAGACGAGGACTAATCCGAGTAGTACTCCTGTTGTACAAGGAAAGATTGTTCCCCCTACGACAGCTCAGATCGCTAGACTAGTGGTAGAGATGCAGGGCTTACGCCAGGCGATGAGCTCGTTGGTAGAGGTCGTTCGAGCGTAGCGACAGGTGGTTGTCACCCATGTTACCCAGTTGTTCCTTGCGATCATCATGCAGTATTTCGTCCCTTACATAGCACCGGTGGGTGCAGCCCCAGTTTACGGGACACGTCTTCCAGAGACCGTGAGAGTTTCAGAACAGTTGAGGAATCGTACTGGTGTACCAGCCCAGAGCAGAGGCTTAGGACGAGGACAGTTGTTTGGCTCTCATCCCCAGGGTGGACGGCAGCCAGCGCATAGATGTTTACGATGTGGGAGCCTTCAACACCTCATCAGGCAGTGTTCCTTCACACCACGTCAGGGTCGTATTCTGATATGTCGTGGACGCGGAGGGTTCGCGCAGAGGGGTCAGGTTAGTAGAGGAGGAGTTCGGTCTGTCGCAGATGAAGGACAGGCACAAGTTTTCGCTTCGACTCATCGGGACGCAAGGGCGTCCAACGCAGAGCTTTCAGGTACTCTTTCAGTATGTCCTTTGTTGCACACGTATTGTCTGATCCGGATCCTTGTGCTCATATGTTTCCACGTACTCATACGTATCTACACACTTTGTGCCGAGTTTGGGTAGAGAGTCCGGTTTGCTTGATCAGCCGCTAGTTATGACTACTCCCGTGGGAGAGTCGTTTGTCGCTAGTCACGTGTTCCGATCCTGTACCGTCCGTTTTGGCGAGAGAGAGTTGCCGGTCGATTTGATCCTTCTTGAGATGTTGGAATTTGACGTTCTTTTAGGCATGGATTGGTTAGCCACGTGCTATGCTTCTGTTGACTGCCGCGAGAACACAGTTCGATTTTGTTTTCCCGGCGAGTCGGTTGTTGTTGTGTTGGGGGACCATGGTGTTACCCCTCACAGTGTGATTTCTTCTTTTCGCGCTGGACAGCTTTTGAGGAAGGGATGTCAGGGATTTCTCGCCTATGTTTGCGATACTAGAGCTACAGAGGTTCCGATGGATCAGGTTCCAGTTGTTAGCGAGTTCCCTGATGTGTTCCCTGACGAGCTTCCTGGGCTACCGCCCGAGCATGATATTTCTTCTGTATTGATTTGGTTCCTAGCGCGGGGCCTATTTGTGTACCGCCATAGCGGATGGCCCCGGCGGAACTTAGAGAATTGAAAGGTCAGTTGCAAGATTTGCTGGATAAGGGACTTATTCGACCCAGTGTTTCTCCGTGGGGTGCTCCAGTCCTGTTTGTCAAGAAGAAGGACGGCAGTATGCGTTTGTGTATCGACTACCGCCAGCTGAACAGGGTGACAGTGCGGAACAGGTATCCTTTGCCACGCATCGACGATTTGTTCGACCAGCTTCAGGGGGCAGGATACTTTTCGAGGATCGATTTGCGATCAGGCTACCATCAGCTGCGGGTTCGACAGGAGGACATTTCTAGGACAGCTTTCCGCACGCGCTGCGGCCATTATGAGTTTTTGGTGATGTCGTTCGGACTCACCAACGCGCCAGCAGCATTCATGGACTTGATGAACCGCATTTTCTGGCCGTATCTTGGTCTGCTCATCATAGTGTTCATTGACGATATCTTGGTGTATTCTCGGAGTAGAGAAGAGCACGAGTAGCACCTGCGGGTTTCACTGCAGACCTCGAGGGAGCATCAGCTTTTCGCCAAATTCTCCAAGTGTGCTTTATGGCTGGACAGTGTAGACTTCCTGGGGCACGTGATTACACGAGATGGTATATGTGTAGACCCGAGGAAGATCGAGGCAGTTCGGAGTTGGCCTAGACCCACGTCAGTGACGGAGGTTCGCAGCTTTCTAGGGCTGGCAGGCTATACAGGCGATTCATGCCGGACTTCTCTCGCATTGCTACACCCTTGACCGGGTTGACCCGGAAGGGAGTTCGCTTCGATTGGACGGAGGAGTGTGAGCATAGTTTCCAACAGCTACGGGCTCTGCTGACTACGACACCAGTGCTATCATTGCCTTCAGGATCAGGCGGATTTGTGGTCTACTGTGATGCTTCACGAGTGGGGCTAGGGTGCGTTTTGATGCAGCATAACAGGGTGATCGCGTATGCTTCGCGGCAATTAAATAAAACATGAACAGAATTACCCCACTCATGATCTGAAGATGGCTGCAGTGGTCTTTTGCACTTAGGATCTGGCGACGTTATCTGTGTGGAGAGTCGTGCCAGATATTCACTGACCACAAGAGCATAAAGTATATATTTTAGCTGCGAGACCTAAACCTTAGACAGCGCCGATGGATGGAGTTAGCGAAGGACTACGATTGTGAGATCTTGTATCACCCGGGCAGGGCGAATGTAGTGGCGGATGCTTTAAGCAGGAGGCCCGGGGGTAGTCTATCTTGTTTGAGCGCAGTGCAGAGGCAGTCGTCGGCAGATTGGCAGATCTTATGCGACAGCCGGGTACAGTTCGAGTTTACGCCGATCGGAGGACAGATTGCGCAGGTTTGTGCACGCCCACATTTGTTTGACTGTATATATGAGGCACAGCACAGTGATGACCGCTGTTCTGAGATCAGGACACAGATGGGACAGGGCAGATTTTCCGAGTTCGTGATCGATGATCAGGGGATATTACGATTTGGGACTAGACTGTGCGTACCAGATGCTGAGGGATTGCGGCGCGAGATTCTTGATGAGGCACATCAATCGGTATATAGTGTTCATCCCGGTTCCACCAAAATGTACCATGACTTGAGAGGTGTTTACTGGTGGGACGGAATGAAGAGAGACATCGCAGATCTTGTGTCGGGATGCCTTACTTGTCAGCAAGTCAAGGCTGAGCAGCAGAGGCCCGCGGGAGAGCTACAGCCGTTACCCATTCCGGAAGGGAAATGGGAGCAGATTTCTATGAACTTCATTGTGGAACTACCCAGGACTAGTCGAGGGTATGACTTCATCTGGGTGATCGTGGATCGTTTGACGAAAGCGGCTCACTTCCTACCGGTGAAGACGACTTCCGGGTTTGCTCAGTATGCCCAGATTTACATTGATGAGATTGTACGACTGCACGGAGTTCCGACATGTATCGTATCCGATAGAGGCACCCAGTTTACCCGCCGGCTATGGCAGAGGCTTCAGGAGGCTTTGGGCACTCGCTTGAGTTCAGCACAGCATTCCATCCGCAGACCGACGGACAGTCAGAGTGGACTATTCAAACTCTCGAGGACATGATCAGAGCATGCGTATTAGACTTCGGAGGTAGCTGGGATCATCATTTGCCCTTAGTAGAGTTATCCTACAACAACAGCTACCAGGAGACCATTCAGATGGCACTGTTGAGGCTCTTTATGGGAGGAGATGCAGATCGCCCACCTCTTGGACGGAGCTCAGCGAGAGAAGTATTTTAGGGCCGCAGATTGTGGAAGAGACGACCGCGAAGATCCAGTTGATTCGCGATAGGATGAGAGCAGCCCATAGTAGGCAGAGATCTTATACGGACAGTCGTCGGCGCAGACTCGAGTTTTCTGTTGGTGATCATGTTTTCTTGAGGGTCTCCCCAATGAAAGGCGTGATGAGGTTTGGGAAGAAAGGGAAGCTTAGTCCCAGATATGTGGGCCCCTTCGAGATCCTCGAGCGTGTTGGTTCGGTTACGTATTGATTAGCCCTTCTGCCCAGTTTTCCAGACATGCACCCCGTATTTCACGTTTCGATGCTCCGCAGATATCTTCATGATCCTTCGCATGCGATTCAGCACCCGATGATCCAGCTTGAGCGCGACCATTCCTATGCAGAGCAGCCGGTGATGATTTTGGATCGACAAGTGAAGAAATTGAGATCGAAGGACATACTGTCCGTCAAGGTTCTTTGGCGTGGTCCGAGCAGAGAGGAGGTCACATGGGAGACCGAGAGCGAGATGAGGAAGAGGTATCCCTATCCATTTTTTTGAGGGTACGTATAGTTAGATTTTTAAATTCGGGGACCGAATTTCCTTAAGGGGGGTAGATTGTAACACTTTGGAAGTTCGTTAGAATGTTTTCCGTGATTAATTAGTATTTGTGCGTGTTATTATATGGGTACATATGAATATTAGTTATTTTAGTCGGGATTACCCTAATTGGAAAATTTTCTTATGTAGTGTACACATGCACACTTACCAATTTTTGAGACTTAGGTTAAAAGTGTTAACCATTTCTTTTGTGCATGGTTGATAATTTATCCCCACCTTCTTTTTTTTTAGGAATAAGAATAGCAAGTCAAATCCCTTTTTAAAAATTCTTTTAGCAATAGAAAAATAGGAGTATGGTGGTTAGGTGAACAATTGACTTTTGACCCATTTTCTCTTCTCTCTTCTCTCTCTTTTCTCATTTCTGAAATTTCTGCATAGAGGCAGCCACAACACCAGAAATTCATCACCTTTTCATTCCTTTTTCACTTCTCTTTGATCTCTACACAAATCCTACACAAAAACCACTCTTTTCCCTCACAAAACCTTAGGAAAAATGAGATTTTGAGGTGTTTGGAGGCAAATCTGCATACTTGAAGAGGGAGCTGGAACTTTTGGTGTTCGTATGGTCTTTTGAAGGTATATAACTCTTGTTTAACACCCTTCTCCCATATCTTGTAGTAGTTTAGCTAGAATCATATTTTGTGTGCATGTTTGGTGGTTTTGAGGGGATTTAGTGATGATAGGTTAAAACTAGATTTTTATGGCTCAATTAGCTTGGTAATGAGTTGTTAGTGTGATTCTAGACTTAGTTTTTGTTGGTGTATATGCCCTAGAGGCCATTACTGTATCATACTAGTATGTATATTACTTGATGGAAGCTTGGGATATTCACAGTTGTACAGACAATCTTGCTCAATATAGTAGTATGCTACTTGGTTTGTCTCTGCTTTAATGTGTACATGTGTGTTTATTTATTATATCACCTATACGCATTAGTAGAGCCCTTAGGATCTTTGCTTGATTACCGGCGTATTGATGGCGATCACACTCGTGGGGGCTGGGTAATCTACAAGCACATCCTTATACACGTCCCTAGTCGTGGGAATATCGAGATAGGGCATCGATACTCCAGAGTAGACTAGCGTATGCGCTTCTCATCCCAGCATGGGAGACGGTCTGTCCCACAGCCGTCAGTACGTCGTACTTGAGATAGTATGCGGGTGCTCGTTAGGTTACGAGTACACTGGACAGGACTCGTAGGGAACTGATGGTTGGTATTATACCTATCGTCAGTTATCAGTTCCCAGGTGACATGAGTACAGCTTAGTCCGCTGACTTGACACTGTCACTTCGCCTCGAGTGTGTTCCCACTGTTCTTTGATTGCCACCCTACCACGGCTCTACTGAGTCGTGCAAACAGGTAGTAGTTGGGAGCAGTCCCGAAGCACTTGGAGGCAGTGACGGTTAGACATGATTCGTCTCTCCCGGTATTGGGGGTTGACATCGCGCTGTGTCTAGGAGAGCCATTACACGAGTAGTCCCTGGCCAGGGCAAGCGAGATATACTGGTAGGTTTCCAGTGTTATCTCAGGGTGTATTGGGCTTCACTCCGACACGACTTGTACCGCTATTAGGGGACTGACGTTCACCGCCCCCCTAGGCCCGCCATGCGATGTATCAGACGAACAGACCGGACTGTACGGAGACTGTCACATACAGGCTCAGTAGGAGTACAGATGGGGTTCACCTCGTCAGTCTTCTTATCGACATCTACCTGGGGACCGTTACGTACAGCTAGTGCCGCTTGCGGTCTGTGGTTAAACCCACTGCCAGCATAGTGTCGAGTCTTTAGAGTCCCACACAGAGAGCTATTCGCCTTTAGGCAAAATGAGTAGAGGTCGCATGGTTTTGCGACAGGGTTCGTTCGCATCCGCGCACTTGTGCACGTTTGCTGTCCGGACAGTTTATACTAGCGGGCTTTGGTTTAAGCCGGATCCTAGTATATGATTTGAGATTGGTTTTTCTCATTGTGTTCGTGTTCCTCGGATCACGAATGCGGGTGCGTATGCACAGTTGCTTGAGATTGAGGGAGAGGACATTATTTAGGGTTAATGACTATTATCATTTCATTAACCCTATTGCTTTTGTGTGTATTTTTGTTAATTAATAATTAGCTTAATTATTGTGCATGGTTGTTGTTGTTGACCTTTTGACTTCATTGACTTGTTGACCAAGTTGACAATTTGACCATGATCATTTCATTTGGAAGATGCTCTTTGATCCTTGCAATTTGCATTAATAATGAAATGATAATGGTCACCTCTGTTAGTGTATATGCCCTAGAGGCCATTACTGTATCATACTAGTATGTATATTACTTGATGGAAGCTTGGGATATTCACAGTTGTACAGACAATCTTGCTCAATATAGTAGTATGCTACTTGGTTTGCCTCTGCTTTAATGTGTACATGTGTGTTTATTTATCATATCACCTATACGCATTAGTAGAGCCCTTAGGATCTTTGCTTGATTACCGGCGTTGTGATGGCGATCACACTCGTGGGGGCTGGGTAATCTACAAGCACATCCTTATACACGTCCCTAGTCGTGGGAGTACCGAGATAGGGCATCGATACTCCGGAGTAGACTAGCGTATGCGCTTCTCATCCCAGCACGGGAGACGGTCTGTCCCACAGCCGTCAGTACGTCGTACTTGAGATAGTATGCGGGTGCTCGTTGGGTTACGAGTACACTGGACAGGACTCGTCGGGAACTGATGGTTGGTATTATACCTATCGTCAGTTATCAGTTCCCAGGTGACATGAGTACAGCTTAGTCCGCTGACTTGACACTGTCACTTCGCCTCGAGTGTGTTCCCACTGTTCTTTGATTACTACCCTACCACGGCTCTATTGAGTCATGCAAACAGGTAGTAGTTGGGAGCAGTCCCGAAGCACTTGGAGGCAGTGACGGTTAGACAGGATTCATCTCTCCCGGTATTGGGAGTTGACATCGCGCTGTGTCTAGGAGAGCCATTACACAAGTAGTCCCTGGCCAGGGCAAGCGAGATGTACTGGTAGGTTCCAGTGTTATCTCAGGGTGTATTGGGCTTCACTCCGACACGACTTGTACCGCTATTAGGGGACTGACGTTTACCGCCCCCCTAGGCCCGCCATGCGATGTATCAGACGAACAGACCGGACTGTACGGAGAATGTCACATTCAGACTCAGTAGGAGTTCAGATGGGGTTTCACCTCGTCAGCCTTCTTGTCGACATCTACCTGGGGACCGTTACGCACAGCTAGTGCCGCTTGCGGTCTGTGGTTAAACCCACTGCCAGCGTAGTGTCGAGTCTTTAGAGTCCCACACAGAGGGTATTCGCCTCTGGGCAAAACAGAGTAGAGGTCGCATGGTTTTGCGACAGGGTTCGTTCTCATCCGCGCACTTGTGCACGTTTGGAGTCCGGACGGATTATACTGGCAGGCTCTGGTTTGAGCCAGATACTGGTATATGTTTTTGGGGTTGCTTTTATATCTTGGTATTCTTGTTCCTCGGAACGAGAATGCAGGTGTGTATGCACAGTTGCTTGAGGCGGAGAATGAGGTTTTTCATTAGGGTTTCGGATCGGGTGCGTATGCACAGTTGACAGTCTTCTTTTTCCAAACCCTAATGGATTTATATATTATCTATTAATAATAATAATTAAATGAGAATTATGTTATGGTTGTTTTTTGTTGACTTGTTGACCTTGGTTGACTTGTTGACCATTGACCACTTTCATGCCTTGAAAGTCATCCTTGATTCATGCTTACTTTTTATTAAATGAAGCATGGTTGTGGTCATTCAAAATACTACCATCAACTATTCTCATTTTCAATTATTATCATTTAGATAATATTTTTCTTTTGCAATATGGTTGCAAGAAAAAAAATGAGAGCTCATTCTATCATAACCTCTCTCTCTCCTCATTTCATCTTCTTCCTCCTCTTGAAAAGAGAAACCTTCTCATGTGTTGAGAATCATTCTCTTTAGATAGAAAAGCAAACCCTAATCACTCTCTACTCATTCTAGGATGAAGGTTTAGCAAGCCGGAAACCCTAGTTCACTCAAAGATCGAGGAAGAGCCCAAAGTCGAACCTTCGAGGTGGATCTATCTTCGGCAAGAAGAAGGCGACGAGAAGAGGACCATTCCAGCTTCTACAAAGAACAAGAAAGAAGAACAACAACAAGAAGAGAAGGAGTTCAAGTTTAGGTATAACCATCAACATAGTAGCTAACTCTCTTTAGCTAGAATACTAGTTTTAGTTTAGCAAAGATCCGGCTTTTACGGTCCATGTTACAAAGTTTAGAAAAAATTTTGATTTACCGTTTCCGCAACCCCGTAAGTACCGGGAGAGGTAACGTGGACCTAACAGTGGTATCAGAGCCTAACTAAACTTAAACTAGCTTGGTAGTGAAGTGTAACGAAGTTCGGAACCGAAAAATCGCAAAACCGGAAAAACTAAAAACCTGAGTTTCTGTTGAAATTTTTTTGGCTCAAAATGAAAAACTTTATACTTGTAAAATCGTCTCAGGGTTTTTTTTGAACACAGAAGAAAAACGATGACGTCATTCATTTAAGTCGCCGCGCTTCCGCGGCACGAGGTAGGCATGTGCCGCGGAAGCGCCGCAGATTGGTTTCCTTGCTGCATCTTTTTTCGTGCAGTGTTCTTCTGGTTGGATTTTGTGATTTTTAAGATGTATTATATGTACCCAGATTTTCCAGAACTGAAATTTGCTTTTGGGGTCCTATAATTCCGTATTTTTTTTCCGAACTTCACTGCACTTTGACTATGTTGGTTATATCTGTGTTGTTTGCATGTATTGAACGTCGGCTAATCGCTATAAGTCGATTAGTCGGGGTTATACATGATCTGTAATGTGCTGGAATGTGTATATGAATGTGTTGGACTGTCGCGGGTGAATAGCCGGGGTGGATGTGAGATGAGCTTTTGTTTTTCTTTCATTCATTGTAAATGTAAATTGATGTAATTATATTATTTGTTTGGCCGCACAACCGGGTCGGGGTTGTAGCCGTCATTGTATAATTCTTTTTACTGTTTTTGCTCCTAGGATAGACCCATGGAGGGGTGCACAAACTACCGGGTAGCTCGAAGTGCCGAGTGGCCTACTCATGGCATTGAGGGAGGTTGCTTCGCTTCGGGTACTTGGCGGGTAGTTTGCCGCACCCGTAGGGGTCTTGGGTGGGGTATTTGGCTATTCACCGCGACCGTGTTATCCGCTTTTCGTTTCAGGCTCGAAAGGATTGCGGATTGCTAGTATATCCAATGTATTCATCTGTGATCTGTAATGTCTATCATTGCTTTACTATTTAGGCGTTGCTTATGTTTTACAGCCGCGCTAGCCCAGCCCCCGCTCTGTCGTTAGTTAAGTAACCTAACGAGTGATGACGGGACCCCGTGGCGAATGCGAATGGCATAAGCGTACGTCATATTTTGGTTGTTTTCTGCAATGGTAGGATTAAATGATGGGACGCATTAAAAGAACTAATGCAAGAATATCACGCATTAAAAGAACTAATGCAAGAAAATAAACCTAAAAGACGTTGTTGGAACAAGTTTTTCAAAAAGCTGTTATTACAAGGACGTTCATTTTTGTTTTGCATCGCGGTATTCGGTTATGAATACCCAGCACCTCAGTCGACGAGGCAAGGGCCGAGATCCCTTCACCGGGAGTGACCCCTTGGACAAAAGTTTGCGTCAGGGTAATAACTTCACCATAGTCGATTATTCTTGCTTTGCATCGAGGTATTCATCTTATGAATACCCAGCACCTCACTCGACGAGGAAAGAGCCGAGATCCCTTCGCAGGGAGTGACCTCTTTAGCAAAAGTTTTCGCCACTATGATTTTCAAAAAGGTGCTATCAGGTTCCTTCAACGATATCAAGTTCATTACGTTAACGGGTTTTTCGCCAAAAACCCAGCCGTAGCCCTCCGTCATTTCCTACAAGTACTACTCAGTATTCGAGCTACGTATTTTGGCATTGTCAAGGCGTAGTGATCGGTAGCTAAGTATTGCTTGTTTGCAGCCTTATTTTTTCGGATTATTTAGGACAGTCGCATAACTATGTTGGCATTGTCAAGAGTTATGCGGGTGGGTCTAAGTTAATCAAGATAATGACGGGCCGAACTTGACTAACAGTTCATGATATGTTGGCATTGTCAAGGTCATGAATCGTTAGGGGCAAAAACCACATCGGGAGTTTCAAAAGAACTGAAACTTGCAGATTTAGCATACCTTCTGGAGTGTGATGACTAGAGTGGATTCCATCTAGGTTATCACACAATGACAGTTGGATCCCGATCCCACTGATGAGTTGGTTTACTCTCGGGAGATTATTTCACTTAACGATCAATGCTATAAACCTAGTAGGTGTCTAGAAAGGTGTTAGCGGGGTTACGCCCACAGGGAAAAGAGGTTCTTTAATTAAGGAACTTCGCGAAAGCGTTGGAAAACCTCCCTCGAAGTACCGACACTAGCCTGGCTGAAAGGTTAAGCAAGTATTGTAACGTGAATTAAAACCCGGCTAGTTCTTCTTTTAAAAAGGTTTTAAGAAGGATTTGAGGAAACAGTGGGAGACACCCTGGTTAGATAAATTAATAAACCAATCTAATCTTGCACGAGCATACGCTGAGTGTTTCTTTTCTCTCTCTCCAGGCAGCAACCTTTTCACGCCCTAATCAAGATAATAAAATGTATCGCTTGACCGAACCGAATTCTTATTCGGAACTGGGGAAAGTTGGTTCAGCTCTAACTTGTGACAACCGTCATGAGTATGAGAATGGGAAAGAGGAAAGTATGGATTTCCAGGATACCCAATTGAAGAAGAAGCATGGTTTTGCATCTACTTCAGGTGTTCTTGTAATTGAGAACTGTTTTACGGTCAGCCCTACCTCCTGGGTACTTGATACCGGATCAGGATCTCATATTTGTAATTTATTGCAAGGACTGAGAAAAAGTAGGAAAGTTGCACCGGGTGATATGTCGCTCAGAGTAGCGAACGGAGCACAAGTTTATGCGGCAGCCGTCGGTGAATATCACCTAGTATTGCCAAATGGCAAGACTATGATTTTGAACGATTGTTACTATGTACCCTCTATGGTTTGCAACATCATATCAGTTTCTTTACTCGATAAAGATAGATATAAGTTTGTTCTTGAAAAGAATATCATGAACATTTACCTTGATAAGGTACTGGTTGCAGAGGGTACACTGTTTAATGGTATCTCCGTTCTAAATCAGAATACAGTTCTCAATATACAAAACACACGCAAGAGGAAGAATTCAGATACGAATGAATCCTACTTGTGGCATTGTAGACTCGGTCATATCGGAGAGAAAAGACTGAGTAAGTTGCATAGAGATGGACTCTTGAATGCGTTCGAGTTTTCATCTTATGAAACTTGTCAGTCTTGTCTCAAAGGGAAGATGACCAAATCTCCGTTCACCGGACATGGAGAAAGAGCAAGAGAGCTCTTGGGACTCATACACAGTGATGTGTGTGGTCCGATGTCTATACATGCAAGGGGTGGGTTCTCGTACTTCATCACATTCACTGACGATCTCTCTAGGTTCGGATATGTGTATCTGATGAAACACAAATCTGAAACTTTTGAGAAATTCAAGGAATTCAGAAACGAAGTAGAGAACCAGACAGGCAAAAGTATCAAGATCCTCCGGTCTGATAGAGGAGGGGAGTACTTAAGCACGGAATTCCGAGATTACTTAAAAGAGAATGGTATTCTCTCTCAGCTCACTCCTCCTTATACACCACAGCACAACGGTGTGTCGGAGAGAAGGAATCGTACCCTATTGGATATGGTTCGATCCATGATGAGTGATGCTGAGTTACCTCTTTCATTCTGGGGACTTGCGCTAGAGACAGCGGCATACTTGCTGAATCAGGTTCCGTCTAAATCCGTGCCTAAGACTCCATATGAAATATGGAGTGGTAAGAAACCATATCTAGAACGAATTAAGATATGGGGCTGTCCGGCCTATGTAAAAGTACAAAAACCAGACAAGCTTGAGGCACGGTCAGTTTTATGTAAGTTTGTGGGATATCCTAGAAATTCTCTGGGATATCTGTTCTACCACACTGAGGAACAGAAGGTGTTCGTTGCTCGCCGCGCCACCTTTTTAGAGTGGCAATTTCTTGCAAAAGAAATAAGTGGGAGCACGGTAGAACTGGATGAAATATCTGATCCACAAAATCAAACTGAGGACTTAGCAGAACCAGAAAGTTCAGTGACCCCAAACGAACCTCAGCCACTCCGCAGATCTGGTAGGATTTCTCATCCGCCCGAGAGATACTACGGTTTTCTCATAGACGGGGATCGAGAGGATTGCATCTTGGAAGAAGATGACCCTACCAGTTTCAGGCAGGCCATTATCAGTAGGGACTCTGATAAGTGGCAGGAAGCAATGCAATCTGAAATGGAGTCCATGTACGCCAATAAAGTGTGGACCATGGATATTGCTCCACCTGGGGTAAAACCCGTTGGATGCAAATGGATCTACAAAAGGAAACTTGGTGTAGATGGGCAGGTGGAAACCTATAAAGCTAGACTCGTTGCAAAAGGTTTTCGTCAAAGACCTGGTTTGGACTATGATGAGACTTTTTCTCCGGTGGCTATGCTCAAATCCATTCGGATCTTACTTGCCATTGCTGCCTTCCATGACTATGAAATCTGGCAGATGGATGTTAAGACGGCTTTCCTAAACGGTTGTTTGGAAGAGTGCGTTTACATGGATCAACCAGAAGGTTTCGTAGACAGTGGGAGCAGCGGAAAGGTGTGCAAGTTGCTTAAATCCATTTATGGATTAAAGCAGGCATCGCGGAGCTGGAACATCTGTTTTGATGAGGCAATCAAGGAATTTGATTTCATCAAGAACGAAGATGAACCCTGTGTGTATAAGAAGATTGTAGGACGAACTGTCGTGTTCCTAGTCTTGTACGTGGACGACATTCTTTTGATAGGAAATGATGTTCCTATGCTACAATCGGTCAAGCTGTTTTTGTCACAAAGGTTCTCCATGAAGGACCTGGGTGATGCCTCGTACATTCTGGGGATCAAGATCTATAGAGATAGATCCAAGAGACTATTGGGACTTTCGCAGTCCAGGTACATAGAGACCGTACTAAAGAGATTTAGTATGGAGGATTCCAAGCGCGGTAACATACCCGCATTGCACGGAATTACTCTCTCCAAGAAGATGTCTCCTAAGACTGACGAGGAGAGGGTTCGCATGAGCACTATACCCTACGCTTCGGCGGTAGGATCTATAATGTATGCGATGCTATGTACAAGACCAGATGTAGCTTACGCGTTGAGCACGGTAAGCCGGTATCAGTCAGACCCAGGGGAGGACCACTGGATAGCAGTGAAGAACATTCTCAAGTACCTGAGAAGGACTAAGGAGATGTTCCTGGTTTACGGTAATGGAGACCTCAGGGTCGAGTCCTTTACCGATTCAAGCTTCCAGAGCGACAAAGATGACAGCAAGTCTGTCTCGGGTTTTGTGTTTACCCTCAACGGAGGGGCGGTATGTTGGAGGAGTTCCAAGCAGGATACCGTCGCAGACTCGACGATGGAGGCTGAATACATTGCTGCAAGCGATGCCGCAAAAGAGGCGGTCTGGATTAAGAAGTTCATTAGTGAACTTCAGGTGGTTCCGTCCATTGTTGATCCAATACCTTTGTATTGCGATAACAATGGGGCTATAGCTTTAGCGAAGGAACCAAGGTCCCATCAGAAATCCAGGCACATCTTAAGGCGGTATCACCTGATCAGGGAGATCATTGATCGACAGGAGATCGAGGTGCGGAGAGTGGACACAAAGGACAACACTGCGGACCCATTCACAAAGGCTTTACCCCAGACTCAGTTCGAGCGGCTGATCGAGATGATAGGTCTTCGATACGCCAGTACATGGCCTTAGTGCAAGTGGGAGATTGTTAGTGTATATGCCCTAGAGGCCATTACTGTATCATACTAGTATGTATATTACTTGATGGAAGCTTGGGATATTCACAGTTGTACAGACAATCTTGCTCAATATAGTAGTATGCTACTTGGTTTGCCTCTGCTTTAATGTGTACATGTGTGTTTATTTATCATATCACCTATACGCATTATTAGAGCCCTTAGGATCTTTACTTGATTACCGGCGTTGTGATGGCGATCACACTCGTGGGGGCTGGGTAATCTACAAGCACATCCTTATACACGTCCCTAGTCGTGGGAGTACCGAGATAGGGCATCGATACTCCGGAGTAGACTAGCGTATGCGCTTCTCATCCCAGCACGGGAGACGGTCTGTCCCACAGCCGTCAGTACGTCGTACTTGAGATAGTATGCGGGTGCTCGTTGGGTTACGAGTACACTGGACAGGACTCGTCGGGAACTGATGGTTGGTATTATACCTATCGTCAGTTATCAGTTCCCAGGTGACATGAGTACAGCTTAGTCCGCTGACTTGACACTGTCACTTCGCCTCGAGTGTGTTCCCACTGTTCTTTGATTACTACCCTACCACGGCTCTATTGAGTCATGCAAACAGGTAGTAGTTGGGAGCAGTCCCGAAGCACTTGGAGGCAGTGACGGTTAGACAGGATTCGTCTCTCCCGGTATTGGGAGTTGACATCGCGCTGTGTATAGGAGAGCCATTACACAAGTAGTCCCTGGCCAGGGCAAGCGAGATGTACTGGTAGGTTCCAGTGTTATCTCAGGGTGTATTGGGCTTCACTCCGACACGACTTGTACCGCTATTAGGGGACTGACGTTTACCGCCCCCCTAGGCCCGCCATGCGATGTATCAGACGAACAGACCGGACTGTACGGAGAATGTCACATTCAGACTCAGTAGGAGTTCAGATGGGGTTTCACCTCGTCAGCCTTCTTGTCGACATCTACCTGGGGACCGTTACGCACAGCTAGTGCCGCTTGCGGTCTGTGGTTAAACCCACTGCCAGCGTAGTGTCGAGTCTTTAGAGTCCCACACAGAGGGTATTCGCCTCTGGGCAAAACAGAGTAGAGGTCGCATGGTTTTGCGACAGGGTTCGTTCTCATCCGCGCACTTGTGCACGTTTGGAGTCCGGACGGATTATACTGGCAGGCTCTGGTTTGAGCCAGATACTGGTATATGTTTTTGGGGTTGCTTTTATATCTTGGTATTCTTGTTCCTCGGAACGAGAATGCAGGTGTGTATGCACAGTTGCTTGAGGCGGAGAATGAGGTTTTTCATTAGGGTTTCGGATCGGGTGCGTATGCACAGTTGACAGTCTTCTTTTTCCAAACCCTAATGGATTTATATATTATCTATTAATAATAATAATTAAATGAGAATTATGTTATGGTTGTTTTTTGTTGACTTGTTGACCTTGGTTGACTTGTTGACCATTGACCACTTTCATGCCTTGAAAGTCATCCTTGATTCATGCTTACTTTTTATTAAATGAAGCATGGTTGTGGTCATTCAAAATACTACCATCAACTATTCTCATTTTCAATTATTATCATTTAGATAATATTTTTCTTTTGCAATATGGTTGCAAGAAAGAAAAATGAGAGCTCATTCTATCATAACCTCTCTCTCTCCTCATTTCATCTTCTTCCTCCTCTTGAAAAGAGAAACCTTCTCATGTGTTGAGAATCATTCTCTTTAGATAGAAAAGCAAACCCTAATCACTCTCTACTCATTCTAGGATGAAGGTTTAGCAAGCCGGAAACCCTAGTTCACTCAAAGATCGAGGAAGAGCCCAAAGTCGAACCTTCGAGGTGGATCTATCTTCGGCAAGAAGAAGGCGACGAGAAGAGGACCATTCCAGCTTCTACAAAGAACAAGAAAGAAGAACAACAACAAGAAGAGAAGGAGTTCAAGTTTAGGTATAACCATCAACATAGTAGCTAACTCTCTTTAGCTAGAATACTAGTTTTAGTTTAGCAAAGATCCGGCTTTTACGGTCCATGTTACAAAGTTTAGAAAAAATTTTGATTTACCGTTTCCACAACCCCGTAAGTACCGGGAGAGGTAACGTGGACCTAACAACCTCTTGATTAAACCATGACAATTTTCTAGCTAATTAATTAATTAAAATATCACACACATATTAGTGAGAATGGCTCACTAATAATTCATTGTATCATATCTTTTCTCTCTCTTGCTCATCCTCTCCCTCAAGCTCTCTCCCTCTCATGTGTTGAGAAACAAAAGGCTTGAGAAAAACCTTCACTTGATCTTCTCTACTCACTTCTAAGGTTCAAGTCTTAGCATTTCTTGCACTCTAGTTACTCCTAGCTTGGAGTTGAAGCTAAAGGTCGAGGCTTTCGGGTGGATCCTTCTTTGACGGAAGAAGACAAGCAAGGTGAGACCTTTCTACCATTCCGACGAGCAAGGAGAGAAGGAGTTCGAGCTCAAGGTATAACCTTTCTACAACTTAGTTAGTTGTTAGTTTACTTTAGCTAGTTTTTGTTTAGTAAAGATCCTCACAAGCAAGGTCCATGTTGCCTAAGTCATTAAAAATCCGTTTTTTATTATGTTTTCCGCCTCCCCATAAGCACCGGGGTGGGCAACGTGGACTTAACAGTGGTATCAGAGCCAAACTAAACTCAAACTAGCTAGGTAGTGAAGTGTAACGAAGTTTCGAAACCGGAAAATCCAAAAACCAAACTTTTGCAAAACCCTAGTTTCTGTTAAAAATTTTCCTGCTCTAAATGAAACACTTTATACTTGTAAATTCGTCTCAGGGTTTTCTATAAACAACCATGAAAAACGGTACAGTGATTCGTTCAAACCGCCGCCCTTCCGCAGCATGAGGTAGGAATGTGCCGCGGAAGCGCCGCGGTTTGTTGTGTTCTCTGCATCGTTTTTCGTGCAGTGTGTGTTGTTGTTGGTTTTAGGATTTTTAGGATATATTATATGTGCCCAGATTTTCCAGAACTAAAATTTACTTTTGGGGGCCTATAAATCCGTATTTTTCGGAACTTCACTACACTTTAACTACATCGGTTATATGTGTAATGCTTGCATGTATTGAACGTCGGCTAATCGCTATAAGACGATTAGTCGGGGTTATACATGATCTGTGATTGTTATTGGTTTGTGGATATGAATGGATTGGATCGTCGCGGGTGAATGGCCGGGGTGGATGTGAGATGAGCGTTCTTTTTCTTTCATTCATTTGTAACATGTAAATTGATGTAATAATATTCTTTGTATGGCCGCACAACCGGGTCGGGGTTGTAGCCGTCATTGTATAATTCTTTTTACTGTTTTTGCTCCTAGGATAGACCCATGGAGGGGTGCACAAACTACCGGGTATCTCGAAGCGCCGAGTGGCCTAGTCACGGTGGTGAGGGAGGTTGCTTCGCTTCGGGTGCTTGGCGGGTAGTTTGCCACACCCGTAGGGGTCTTGGGTGGGGTATTGGCTATTCACCGCGACCGTGTAATCCGCTTTGCGTTGCAGGCTCGAACGCATTGCGGATTCCTAGTATATCCAATGTATTCATCTGTGATCTGTAATGTCTATCATTGCTGTATATTTATATATAATAACTATTTAGGCGTTGCTTATGTTTTACAGCCGCGCTAGCCCAGCCCCCGCTCTGTCGTTAGTTAAGTAACCTAACGGGTGATGACGGGGCCCCGTGGCGAATGCGAATGGCATAAGCGTACGTCATATTTTGGTTGTTTTCTGCAATGGTAGGATTAAATGATGGGACGCATTAAAAGAACTAATGCAAGAAAATAAACCTAAAATACGTTGTTGGAACAAGTTTTTCAAAAAGCTGTTATTACAAGGACGTTCATCTTTTTGTTTTGCATCGAGGTATTCGGTTATGAATGCCCAGCACCTCAATCGACGAGGCAAGGGCCGAGATCCCCTCATCGGGAGTGACCCCTTGGACAAAAGGTTTGCGTCAGGGTAATAACTTCATCATAGTCGATTATTCTTGCTTTGCATCGAGGTATTCATCTTATGAATGCCCAGCACCTCACTCGACGAGGAAAGAGCCGAGATCCCTTCACAGGGAGTGACCTCTTTAGCAAAAGTTTTCGCCACTATGTCTTTCAAAAGGATGTATCACGTTCCTTCAACGATATCAAGTTCATTACGTTAACGGGTTTTTCGCCAAAAACCCAGCCGTAGCCCTCCGTCGTTTCTTATAAGTTATACTTAGTATTCGTGCTGCGTTTTGTTGACTGTGTCAAGGCGCAGTGAACGGTAGCTAAGTGTAGCTTATTTGCTGGATACAATGTGATTGGTTAGGACATTTGTAGAACCTTGTTGACTGTGTCAAGGGTTATGCAGGTGGGTTTAATGCAATCAAGATAATGACAGGATGAACTTGACTAGGACCTTTTGATTTGTTGACTGTGTCAAGATCACTTGGGTCTTAGGGGCAAAAACCACATCGGGAGTTTCAAAAGTACTGAAACTTGCAGATTTAGCATACCTTCTGGAGTGTGGTGACTAGAGTGGATTCCATCTAGGTCATCGCACAATGATGGTTGGATCCCGATCCCACTGATGAGTTGGATTACTCTCGGGAGATTATTTCACTTAACGATCAATGCTATAAACCTAGTAGGTGTCTAGAAAGGTGTTAGCGGGGTTACGCCCCCAGGGAAAAGAGGTTATTTAATTAAGGAACTTCGCGAAAGCGTTGGAAAACCTCCCTCGAAGTACCGACACTAGCCTGGCTAAAAGGTTAAGCAAGTATTGTGACGTGAATTATAACCCGGCTAGTTCTTCTTTTAAAAAGGTTTTAAGAAGAATTTGAGGAAACAGTGGGAGACATCCTGGTTAGATAAATTAATAAACCAATCTAATATTGCAAGAGCATACGCTGAGTGTTTCTTTTCTCTCTCTCCAGGCAGCAACCTTTTCACGCCCTAATCAAGATAATAAAATGTATCGCTTGACCGATCCGAATTCTTATTCGGGACTGGGGAAAGTTGGTTCAGCTCTAACTTGTGACAACAGTCATAAGTATGAGAATGGGAAAGAGGAAAGTATGGATTTCCAGGATACCCAGTTGAAGAAGAAGTATGGTTTTGCATCTACTTCAGGTGTTCTTGTAATTGAGAACTGTTTTACGGTCAGCCCTACCTCCTGGGTACTTGATACCGGATCAGGATCTCATATCTGTAATTTATTGCAGGGACTGAGAAAAAGTAGGAAAGTTGCACCGGGTGATATGTCTCTCAGAGTAGCGAACGGAGCACAAGTTAATGCGGCAGCCGTCGGTGAATATCACCTAGTATTGCCTAATGGCAAGACTATGATTTTGAACGATTGCTACTATGTACCCTCCATGGTTTGCAACATCATATCAGTTTCTTTACTCGATAAAGATGGATATGACTTTGTTCTTGAAAAAAATATCATGAACATTTACCTTCATAAGGTACTGGTTGCAGAGGGTACACTGTGTAATGGTATCTACGTTCTAAATCAGAATACAGTTCTCAATATACAAAACACACGCAAGAGGAAGAATTCAGATACGAATGAATCCTACTTGTGGCATTGTAGGCTTGGTCATATCGGAGAGAAAAGACTGAGTAAGTTGCATAAAGATGGACTCTTGAATACGTTCGAGTTTTCATCTTATGAAACTTGTCAGTCTTGTCTCAAAGGGAAGATGACCAAATCTCCGTTCACCGGACATGGAGAAAGAGCAAGAGAGCTCTTGGGACTCATACACAGTGATGTGTGTGGTCCGATGTCTATACATGCAAGGGGTGGGTTCTCGTACTTCATCACATTCACTGACGATCTCTCTAGGTTCGGATATGTGTATCTAATGAAACACAAATCTGAAGCTTTTGAGAAATTCAAGGAATTCAGAAAGGAAGTAGAGAAACAGATTGGCAAAAGTATCAAGATCCTCCGGTCTGATAGAGGAGGGGAGTACTTAAGCACGGAATTCCTAGATTACTTAAAAGAGAATGGTATTCTCTCTCAGCTTACTCCTCCTTATACACCACAGCACAACGGTGTATCGGAGCGGAGGAATCGTACCCTACTGGATATGGTTCACTCCATGATGAGTAGTGCTGAGTTACCTCTTTCATTCTGGGGATATGCACTTCAAACTGCAGCACATCTATTGAATCAAGTTCCATCCAAATCCGTGCCTAAGACTCCGTATGAAATATGGAGTGGTAAAAGTTTGTATCTTAAACGTATTAAGATTTGGGGTTGCCCAGCTTATGTCAAAAAGCAGAACCCAGACAAACTTGAGGCACGGGCAGTTTTGTGTAAGTTTGTGGGATACCCAAAAGATTCAAGTGGGTATCTATTCTACCATGCAGAGGAACAGAAGATAATTGTTTCAAGAAATGCCACATTTTTAGAAAAAGAATTTCTTGTTAAAAACATTAGTGGCAGCACGGTAGAACTGGATGAAATTCCAGAAACACAAGTTTTAACAGAAAATTTGGAGGAACCGCTAGATTCAATAACCCCAAACGAACCTCAGCCACTCCGCAGATCTGGTAGGATTTCTCATCCGCCCGAGAGATACTACGGTTTTCTCATAGACGGGGATCGAGAGGATTGCATCTTGGAAGAAGATGACCCTACCAGTTTCAGGCAGGCCATTATCAGTAGGGACTCTGATAAGTGGCAGGAAGAAATGCAATCCGAAATGGAGTCCATGTACGCCAATAAAGTGTGGACCTTGGATATTGCTCCACCTGGGGTAAAACCCGTTGGATGCAAATGGATCTACAAAAGGAAACTTGGTGTAGATGGGCAGGTGGAAACCTATAAAGCTAGACTCGTTGCAAAAGGTTTCCGTCAAAGACCTGGTTTGGACTATGACGAAACTTTTTCTCCGGTGGCTATGCTCAAATCCATTCGGATCCTACTTGCCATTGCTGCCTTCCATGACTATGAAATCTGGCAGATGGATGTTAAAACGGCTTTCCTAAACGGTTGTTTGGAAGAGTGCGTTTACATGGATCAACCAGAAGGTTTCGTAGACAGTGGGAGCAGCGGAAAGGTGTGCAAGTTGCTTAAATCCATTTACGGATTAAAGCAGGCATCGCGGAGCTGGAACATCTGTTTTGATGAGGCAATCAAGGAATTTGATTTCATCAAAAACGAAGATGAACCCTGTGTATATAAGAAGATTGTAGGACGAACTGTCGTATTCCTAGTCTTCTACGTGGACGACATTCTTTTGATAGGAAATGATATTCCTATGCTACAATCGGTCAAGCTGTTTTTGTCACAAAGGTTCTCCATGAAGGACCTGGGTGATGCCTCGTACATTCTGGTGATCAAGATCTATAGAGATAGATCCAAGAGACTATTGGGACTTTCGCAGTCCAGGTACATAGAGACCGTACTAAAGAGATTTAGTATGGAGGATTCCAAGCGCGGTAACATACCCGCATTGCACGGAATTATCCTCTCCAAGAAGATGTCTCCTAAGACTGACGAGGAGAGGGTTCGCATGAGCACTATACCCTACGCTTCGGCGGTAGGATCTATAATGTATGCGATGCTATGTACAAGACCAGATGTAGCTTACGCATTGAGCACGGTAAGCCGGTATCAGTCGGACCCAGGGGAGGACCACTGGACAGCAGTGAAGAACATTCTCAAGTACCTGAGAAGGACTAAGGAGATGTTCCTGGTTTACGGTAATGGAGACCTCAGGGTCGAGTCCTTTACCGATTCAAGCTTCCAGAGTGACAAAGATGACAGCAAGTCTGTCTCGGGTTTTGTGTTTACCCTCAACGGAGGGGCGGTATGTTGGAGGAGTTCCAAGCAGGATACCGTCGCAGAATCGACGATGGAGGCTGAATACATTGCTGCAAGCGATGCCGCAAAAGAGGCGGTCTGGATTAAGAAGTTCATTAGTGAACTTCAGGTGGTTCCGTCCATTGTTGACCCAATACCTTTGTATTGCGATAACAATGGGGCTATAGCTTTAGCGAAGGAACCAAGGTCCCATCAGAAATCCAGGCACATCTTAAGGCGGTATCACCTGATCAGGGAGATCATTGATCGACAGGAGATCGAGGTGCGGAGAGTGGACACAAAGGACAACACTGCGGACCCATTCACGAAGGCTTTACCCCAGACTCAGTTCGAGCGGCTGATCGAGATGATAGGTCTTCGATACGCCAGTACATGGCCTTAGTGCAAGTGGGAGATTGTTGGTGTATATGCCCTAGAGGCCATTACTGTATCATACTAGTATGTATATTACTTGATGGAAGCTTGGGATATTCACAGTTGTACAGACAATCTTGCTCAATATAGTAGTATGCTACTTGGTTTGTCTCTGCTTTAATGTGTACATGTGTGTTTATTTATTATATCACCTATACGCATTAGTAGAGCCCTTAGGATCTTTGCTTGATTACCGGCGTTGTGATGGCGATCACACTCGTGGGGGCTGGGTAATCTACAAGCACATCCTTATACACGTCCCTAGTCATGGGAATATCGAGATAGGGCATCGATACTCCAGAGTAGACTAGCGTATGCGCTTCTCATCCCAGCACGGGAGACGGTCTGTCCCACAGCCGTCAGTACGTCGTACTTGAGATAGTATGCGGGTGCTCGTTAGGTTACGAGTACACTGGACAGGACTCGTCGGGAACTGATGGTTGGTATTATACCTATCGTCAGTTATCAGTTCCCAGGTGACATGAGTACAGCTTAGTCCGCTGACTTGACACTGTCACTTCGCCTCGAGTGTGTTCCCACTGTTCTTTGATTGCCACCCTACCACGGCTCTACTGAGTCGTGCAAACAGGTAGTAGTTGGGAGCAGTCCCGAAGCACTTGGAGGCAGTGACGGTTAGACAGGATTCGTCTCTCCCGGTATTCGGGGTTGACATCGCGCTGTGTCTAGGAGAGCCATTACACGAGTAGTCCCTGGCCAGGGCAAGCGAGATATACTGGTAGGTTTCCAGTGTTATCTCAGGGTGTATTGGGCTTCACTCCGACACGACTTGTACCGCTATTAGGGGACTGACGTTCACCGCCCCCCTAGGCCCGCCATGCGATGTATCAGACGAACAGACCGGACTGTACGGAGACTGTCACATACAGGCTCAGTAGGAGTACAGATGGGGTTCACCTCGTCAGTCTTCTTATCGACATCTACCTGGGGACCGTTACGTACAGCTAGTGCCGCTTGCGGTCTGTGGTTAAACCCACTGCCAGCATAGTGTCGAGTCTTTAGAGTCCCACACAGAGAGCTATTCGCCTTTAGGCAAAATAAGTAGAGGTCGCATGGTTTTGCGACAGGGTTCATTCGCATCCGCGCACTTGTGCACGTTTGCTGTCCGGACAGTTTATACTAGCGGGCTTTGGTTTAAGCCGGATCCTAGTATATGATTTGAGATTGGTTTTTCTCATTGTGTTCGTGTTCCTCGGATCACGAATGCGGGTGCGTATGCATAGTTGCTTGAGATTGAGGGAGAGGACATTGTTTAGGGTTAATGACTATTATCATTTCATTAACCCTATTGCTTTTGTGTGTATTTTTGTTAATTAATAATTAGCTTAATTATTGTGCATGGTTGTTGTTGTTGACCTTTTGACTTCATTGACTTGTTGACCAAGTTGACAATTTGACCATGATCATTTCATTTGGAAGATGCTCTTTGATCCTTGCAATTTGCATTAATAATGAAATGATAATGGTCACCTCTTGATTAAACCATGACAATTTTCTAGCTAATTAATTAATTAAAATATCACACACATATTAGTGAGAATGGCTCACTAATAATTCATTCTATCATATCTTTTCTCTCTCTTGCTCATCCTCTCCCTCAAGCTCTCTCCCTCTCATGTGTTGAGAAACAAAAGGCTTGAGAAAAACCTTCACTTGATCTTCTCTACTCACTTCTAGGGTTCAAGTCTTAGCATTTCTTGCACTCTAGTTACTCCTAGCTTGGAGTTGAAGCTAAAGGTCGAGGCTTTCGGGTGGATCCTTCTTTGACGGAAGAAGACAAGCAAGGTGAGACCTTTCTACCATTCCGACGAGCAAGGAGAGAAGGAGTTCGAGCTCAAGGTATAACCTTTCTACAACTTAGTTAGTTGTTAGTTTACTTTAGCTAGTTTTTGTTTAGTAAAGATCCTCACAAGCAAGGTCCATGTTGCCTAAGTCATTAAAAATCCGTTTTTTATTATGTTTTCCGCCTCCCCGTAAGCACCGGGGTGGGCAACGTGGACTTAACAGTTTTGCTTCAGATTTCAGGAAAATACTATAAAGTTTCAATTTAGTGCAAAAGTGGGTTTTTTAACTAGAAATAGGGTTCTGTTGGATCTGCTGCTACCCGAGATATTTTAGAGTGAAACTAGATGTTACTGTAGCATGTTTGGGGGGTATAGAGTGCACACACCAAACCTGGGAGCCCAACTCCCAAGTGAGGCCGCCGGAATATTCGTTCTGGCCGCAATTTTCGTCCAGATGGGTGAGATGGGGGTTTGGGTTTGGTATACAGGAGTCTGCTGCTATGTGGAGTATTTTGGTATATATATTTTTATAATATCTGTTCTGTATCAAAATCTGGAGTAGAATACCCCATTTCACGTATTTTTAATCTTTCGCGACACGCGTGATACGTGTGAGTGGGCTTGGGGTTTCTGCGTATCGCGACGCGTCGGAGTGGTTTCAAACGCGTAATCACACGTTTTAGCGTATCGCGCACACGCGCGCTTGGTTTGCGACACGGGTTTTTAGTTGACTTTAAATGTCGTGTTTGTACGGTTTTGTGCTTATGAGTGATATGTTGTGAAATTATAGGATTCGCAGGCGAGTGCGACGGGCGCCGTGAAGGAGGGGAACAAGACTTCGGCTATACCTAGCGAGAGACTACGGTGAGTAGATTTGACATCTACGGGGATATCGCCCGCATGGCGTTCTACATCAGGGCTGATAGGATCTTATAGCTATATTTCCATACATTGACTGTTCATGGCTACTATTTAAGTGCATACCACATTCCCTTATGTATATATATAAACTAGAATTGATAGGACACCGCACTCTTACTAACGGTTCATGTTGCACGAGCACTATCCTGCATGTTACACACACACCGTTAGTAATTGCCATGACACTCACACTGTAATATATCATATTGGATCATTATGTAGTAGCTCATCTTTATGTGACTTGACATGATATTCATACTTGATGCATATATCACATCGGATCATTATGTAGTAGTTCATCTTTATATGGCTTGACATGATATTCATCCTTGATGCATATATTGTTAGTTGTATGTATGCCCTAGAGGCCAGTATTGTACAGATGATGTATATTATATTGGATGCTTGGACATATATAGAGATGACTTTCTTGCTCGATATGATAGTATGCTATCTGGTTACTTTTTATCTTAACATGTACACTAGTCTCTTTATACTATCTTATAGTTACATGTTGGTAAAGCCCTTAGGATATGTACTTGACTACCTGGACTGTGATGCAGATCATACTAGTGGGGACATGGTAGTCCATAAGTACATCCTTCATGGTCCCTAGTCGTGGGTGTATCGAGACGGGGCATCGATATACCAGTGTAGACTAGCGTATACGCTTCTCGACCCATGAGATAGGCGATGGATGATCTCATATCCATTGGTGTTTGACATCAGAGATGGTGTACGGGTGCTCAGTGGAGACTGGGTACACTGGACGGACTCGCCGAGAACTCCCAGATGGTATTATACCTCACGTCAGATGGCAGTTCTCAGGTGACACTTGTACAGGTTAGTCTGTAGACCCAAGATCGTCATAGAGTCTTGTGTGATTCCCACTGTGCTTTGATCTCCACCTTACCACGTCCATGAGGGCGTGCAAAACGGTGGTCTTTGGGTACAGTCCCGAGTCACATGGAGGCAATGAGCGATAGGAGGGGTTTCGTCTCTCCCGATATTGGGGGTTGATGTTGCGCTGTGCTCGATTGGCCGTAACAGGGAAGTCCCTGGCCAGGGCTGATCAGAGATTTGCTGGTAAGTGTTACCAGTAGTTTCTCGACCCGTTATGAGCCTCACATCGGCACGACTTATCGGTTATTGGGGTCTGACGTATACCACCCCTAGACTTGATATGCGACATATCAGACGAATAGACCGGACTGTACGGTAAGTGTTACTGGTTGGATTCACAGGAGTGTGAGCGGGCTAGCTCGTCGATCTTCTGATCGCTTAACACCCGGGTGGCCGTTACGTTTAGCAGACCGCTTGCGGCTTGTGGATGCTTGATATGATCATCATCTGCTACCGGCGTATTGACGAGTCTTTAGAGTCCTACACAGAGGTTTCCTGGCTCAAGCGAAACGAAATAGGAGCGCATATAAGATATGTCCAGGATCGAGAATAATCCGTGTATGTGATACCGCATTTCATTCTCGCGATATATGTTTCGATTGGTTATATTCGATATGACCTAGTTATCGAATCATTGATTCGATAAATCGATACATTGGATTCTAGTCGGTTATGTGCGACATGACCGGATCATTGAATCAAATGTTGATTTAATGATTTAATGCATAATTATATATTTGATATATTACTTTGCATTAACTAGTATTGGTTCACTTTAAATGGATTTTCTCACTTGATGTGCAAAAGGTATATGTGATATACTTTTGTGCACATTTTTTTTTTGTATCATGTTTGATGATACTTGATTATGTGGTTAAGTGTAAAGGTTTAAACCATGGTTAAGTGATGATTAGGGTTTTGGTTTTTCATTTATTTATTTGTTTATTTATTTGGAAAGGATTAAGTTAAGAATGGTAGCTTATTTTGGAGCTATGTTGAAGCTTCTTGAAGCTTTGACAAAGTCCACCATCCTTATCTCATCCTTAACCCTAACCACTCCAACTAACCTTGGTTTAATCTCTACACTTGACCATGGTCAAGATATGATAAGTATTCATATTAGTTTTATTTTAAAATTAGAAGACTTATCATTCTTTCTTGATCTTCTTCTTCTTCCTCAAAGAGAAAGCTTGATGCCATCAATGGCAACTTGATTTCTAAAGTGAGAAATCCAATTCTAAAGTGAACCCACCTCCTATTTCTTCATCCTCTACCTCTTGCCAAGTTGTTTTGGGTGTTTTCTTCATAAGTTTCACAACTTTGTGAAGTCAGAGCTTGAGCTTGTGCAACCTCGACGTAGATCGTCTTTGACACGAAGCCGACGACCTATTCCGCACGTTTCTCCGATGAAGCCGTCACGAGAGTCCAAGGTTCAAGATGGACAGCGAGAGGACGCCCTCTTGGAGCTAAGGAAGTGGGTATCCGGATCTACAAAGGTTGTAGCATCCTAACTTTTAGTTAAGTGTTAACTAGTTTATAGTTTCGCCTAGAAATCTAGCCAACGATCCGTTAACTAGGGTTTCTCGGCACCATATTTTTGTAAAATGGCATGGTTGATGCCTTGTGAGACCTCTACTGTGTGCCTAGGAACCCTACAGTGGTATCAGAGACTAGCTAGAGCCTTAGGCGAAGTATAGACGCGATTTGAAGCCCGAACGAACCCGAAACCCTAAACTTAACATGCTCTCTGTACATTTTCTAAAATCTGAGATTTTTCAATATTAAAAATATGAAGAAAAATAAGCTGGAAATTATAAGGTTTACTGTGAAATTCGTGAGCGTAATTCCACCAAGCCAGCACGGATCCGCGGCATGAGCATGGCTCATGCGGCGGATCCGCGGTCGTACGGCCTCTATATTTAAAGAATTTTACACAGTAATTCTTGGTTTCCAGTGGTGTTTTTCCTGAGTATTTTTAATAATTATTCAAGAGTTGAATTTTCTGGGGTTGCTTTGGGGATTCGGTGTTTCGATCGGGGTATCAAATTTCATCTTTGTGTATTTCCGGATAATTTTTAGAATATGTTAAAAAGTTCGACCGGATATAAATACCCAATTTTTCCCCTGTCGGGAAATTTCCAAGTGTTGGATTTTTCCGTAGTTTAACGACGTTCTAAGTAGTGCAAGTAACGCGATGGACCCTTTAGAAGACAACAAACCTTAACTCGATTATGTGACCGTCTTGAACTGCCTTTTGAACCTTCGGGTTTGGGGCAGTACGGCGTGCCACATGTGAGGCGTTGGCTTGACCCTTCTACGGCTGGACCGTTGGTACTGAGGCACGAACTGAATGTTGTTAGACTTATTTCATGTATTGAGCTGTATCGGGAAAACTTGGGTATTCGACTGTTCGATCGGAAAGTTTAACATTTTCTGTTTATCTGGAATGTGATACAATAATTGGAATTCACAAACAGTTATGAGATAACTGAATGAATGTTATAAATCTAGCAGTTTAGTCCCATACGATATTGAAAAGAGTTTTCGATAATGAGACTAAAATGCGGGGTTTGTAACTGTTAGGCATGTGATGTCTAAAGAGGTTGCGGATTCCAATTGTTGTAGTTTTACACTTTCTTTTCTGTGACCGTAAGTGTAGTATGTTCATATCGCCGGTTTCGTTGCTATACGTCAACGACAATTGGGGTATGCATACTTTCTTACGTTGATGACATGTGATGTTATGTGTTGCTGGATATGTTATATTGGATCGTCGTGTTTGAATAGCCGGGGGTTTTTATGTGAAATGAGTGTTTTTCATTTTCATTCATGTAAAAACTTGTATGTAATATTCTTTTATTTGGGGCACTTCCAGGTAGCGGAAGCTGTCACCCTTTGTATATTATTTACTTTTCCGCATTAGGATAGACCCAAGGTGGGGAGCACAAGTAACCGGGTTCTGGGGTCCAGTGGGAGACCAACTCGAGGAGTCGAGTCCGGGTCTCCTAACCCTAGAATTGGCAGGGTTGCTTGCCGCTCTCGTAGGGGTCTAGGGGTGTGGGATTGGCTATTCATCACGACCGTGGAATCCGTGTTTTATACTGGCTCGTATTAAAAACACGGACGTCCTAGTATATCCAATATTTCATATGTTTATTCTGCTGCGATATCTGTGATGTGATTCTGTGATGGATATAGTATATAGTATATATGATATATTATATAGACGTTACTTATGTTTTACACCCGCGCTAGCCATGCCCTGCTCTGTCGTTAGTTACCTAACCTAACGGTGCACGAGGGGACATCGAGGCGAATGCGGATGGCATAAGTGTACGTCATATCTATCTGTGATGTTTAGGTATTTAAATGATGGGACTTCATTAATGTGATTAATGAAAGAAAAGAAACCTAAGATGTTGTAGAATCAGATTTTAAACAAAACAGGTAGCTACAGTTCTTGCTTTGCATAGCGGTATATATGATATACCCTGCACCTTATTCGATGAGGAAAGGACCGAGATCCCTTCACCGGGAGTGACTCCTTTAGCAATAACTGGCAGATGCTACACACTCGGTTTGGCTTTGATTACTTTTAAGAGTTTTTGCTTTGCACAGTGATATATATGATATAACCCGCACCTCATTCGACGAGGAAAGGGCCGACGATCCCTTCACCGGGAGTGACCCCTTTAGCAAAACTAGAAAAGCCTCAAAATCATTCCATTTTAAAACTTCATTTGATTCTACAACGATATCAAGTTCATTACGCAATAGGTTTTCAGAAAAACCTGTCGTAGCCCTCCGTCATTTCAGATAAGTACTAGTTAGTATTCGTGCTACGTTTGTTGACTATGTTAAGGCGTAGTGTGCGGTAGCTAATTAGTGCTTATCTGTATAAGCATATGATGCGATTGGATTAGGGTAGTCGTGCGACTTTGTTGACTATGTTAAGGGTCGTGCAGGTGGGTTTAATTCAATCGGTAAATGACGGGTTGAACTTGACTAGCACTTATGATTTGTTGACTATGTTAAGGTCATATCGCTGCTAGGGGCGAAAGATTATCGGGAATTTCAAGTGTTGAAATTTGCAATGAGTTTGCATACCTTCTATAAGATAGTTGGATCCCGATACCCACTGCGAGTAAGAGTTACTCCTGGGAGAGTTTTTACACATTGCAATTAGCCGATCAAGTAGGTGTCTAGAAAGGTGTTAATGAGGTTACGCCTCTGGGAAAACGAGGTTTACATTAATTAGGTTCGTGCGAAAGCACGGGGGACCTCCCTCAAAGTACCGACACTGGCCTGGCTGAAAGATTGGCGAACTTGTAGTGTGTAATTAATCCCGGCTAGTCTTTCCTTTTAAGGTTTGAAGGAAGATTTGATAAAAAGCAGTGGGAGCCATCCTGATTAGATAAGATAAAAACCAATCTGATCTTGCACGAGCATACGCTAAAGTGTTTTCTTCTCTCTCTCTCCAGGTAGCGACCAATTCATGCCTTAATCAAGATAATAATATGGATGTATTGACCAAACCCGCATGTTATACTGTGCTGGGGAACGTTGGTTCCGTTCTTTCTTATAAGAGTTATAGGAATGAACAGGATATAGGGGAATACCAGGATTCCCATGCCACCCGAATGAAGAAAGTACATGATGATGCATTTTCTTCGGGTGTGTTCGTTACTGAGAACTGTTTCTCTATTTGCTCTACGTCCTGGGTATTAGATACCGGGTCAGGATCCCATATATGTAATCAGTTACATGGGCTAAGGAAAGGTAGAGAACTTGGAGAAGGTGATAAAGGCATAAGAGTTGGAAATGGTGCAATTGTTGCAGCTAAGACTGTCGGGGAGTATCACCTTGTATTACCAACTGGTAATACATTGGTTCTGAACGAATGCTATTACATGCCGAACCTGATATGCAACATTATATCGGTTTCTTTATTAAGCAAAGAAGGATATAATTTTGTATTACAGGACAATGTTATGAACATTTTCCGTAACCAAAAGTTGGTTGGATCAGGCACGTTATGCAATGGCATTTATGTTCTAAATCAATCAACAGTTCTGAGCATAACAAACACACACAAGAGGAAGAGTTCTGAACTCAACGAATCTTTCTTGTAGCATTGTAGACTGGGTCACATCAATGCGACACGACTGGCTAAGTTGCATAAGGATGGGTATTTGAAACCATTCGAATTTTCATCTTATGACACTTGCCAGTCATGTCTCAAAGGCAAGATGACCAAAACTCCGTTTACGGGACACGGAGAAAGAGTTACCGAACTCTTGGGACTTATACATAGTGATGTATGCGGTCCCATGTCTACACATGCCAGGGATGGTTCTTCATACTTCATTACATTCACTGACGATCTCTCTAGGTTCGGGTATGTGTTCCTGATGAAACACAAATCAGAAGCTTTTGAGAAATTTAGGGAATATAAACAAGAAGTTGAGAACCAAACCGGAAAAAGTATTAAAATCCTACGATCTGATCGAGGAGGGGAATACTTGAGCATTGAATTCCTGGACTTCCTAAAAGAGAATGGGATTCTCTCTCAGCTGACTCCTCCATATACACCACAGCACAACGGTGTATCTGAACGGAGGAACCGCACCCTATTAGATATGGTGCGCTCTATGATGAGCACAGCTGAGTTACCTATTTCCTTCTGGGGATATGCACTGGAGACGGCTGGATACCTATTGAATCAAGTTCCATCTAAATCTGTACCTACCACACCATATGAGATATGGAGTGGGAAGAGACCATATTTTAAACGAGTTAAGATATGGGGTTGTCCGGCCTATGTCAAAAGGCAAAATCCAGACAAACTCGAGGCACGGTCAGTTCTCTGCAAGTTTGTGGGATATCCTAGGAATTCCCAAGGATATTTTTTCTACCATGCTGAAGAACAAAAAGTGTTTGTTTCTCAATATGCCACCTTTTTAGAAAAGGAATTCCTTGAAAAAGAAATTAGTGGCAAAGTGGTAGAGCTGGAAGAAATTCCAGATACACAAACTATAACTGAAGATTTAGTGGAACCAGATGATTCGATAGTACCCAACGAACCCCAGCCTCTCCGCCGATCTAGTAGGGTTTCTCGTCCACCTGAGCGATACTACGGTTTTCTCATTGATGGTGGAAGCGAGGATTGCATCATGGATGATGATGACCCAACTAGCTTCGAGAAGGCCATCACGAGTAGGGACTCAGTGAAATGGCTGGATGCTATGCGGTCCGAGATGGATTCCATGTACACCAACAAAGTATGGACTTTGGAAGTTGCTCCTGAAGGGGTAAAACCCATTGGGAGCAAGTAGAACTTCAAGAAGAAATTTGGTGTAGATGGGAAAGTGGAGACTTTCAAAGCTAGACTTGTAGCAAAGGGTTTTCGTCAAAGACCAGGTGTGGACTATGACGAAACCTTTTCTCCAGTGGCTATGCTTAAATCCATCCCAATCATGCTTGCCATTGCTGCCTTTCATGACTACGAAATCTGGCAAATGGATGTTAAGACCGCCTTTCTAAATGGTGATTTAGAAGAGTGCGTGTACATGACTCAGCCAGAGGGCTTCGTAGACAGTGGGAGCAGCGGGAAGGTGTGCAAGCTGCTTAAATCCATTTATGGATTAAAGCAAGCATCGCGGAGTTGGAACATCTGCTTTGACGTCGTTATCAAAGAGTTTGATTTCGTCAAAAATCCAGATGAACCTTGTATCTACAAGAAGGTGGCAGAGATTAAGGTTGTCTTCCTCGTATTGTACGTGGACGACATACTCTTGATAGGAAATGATATTCCTATGCTGCAATCGGTCAAGCTCTTCTTATCACAAAGATTCTCGATGAAAGATCTTGGTGATGCCTCCTGCATATTGGGAATTAGGATCTATAGAGATAGATCCAAACGGATTTTGGGATTGTCCCAATCCAGGTACATTGACACCATACTAAAGAGGTTTAGTATGGAAGAGTCCAAGCGTGGAAACTTGCCCACGATCTCTGGAGTCACTCTCTCCAAAGAGAAGTCTCCTAAGACTGATTTGGAGAGAGCTCGCATGCAAGGGATACCCTATGCTTCGGCAGTAGGCTCTATCATGTATGCGATGCTATGTACCAGACCCGATGTAGCATATTCACTAAGTGTAGTGAGCAGGTATCAAGCTGATCCTGGAGAGAGTCACTGGACAGCTGTGAAGAGCATTCTCAAGTACTTACGAAGGACTAGAGATATGTTCTTGGTGTATGGTAACGGAGAACTCCAAGTGGAGTCCTTTACCGATTCGAGCTTCCAGAGTGATAAGGACGACTCTAAGTCGCAGTCGGGCTTTGTCTTTACCCTTTTCGGAGGGGCGGTTAGCTGGAAGAGTTCCAAGCAGGAAACCGTGGCAGACTCGACGATGGAGGCTGAATACATCGCTGCCAACGATGCTGCCAAAGAGGCTGTCTGGATCAAGAAGTTCATTACTGAACTTGGAGTGGTTCCATCCATTGAGCATCCAATACCTTTGTATTGCGATAACAATGGAGCGGTGGCTTTGGCCAAGGAACCCAGGTCCCATCAGCGGTCCAGGCATATTCTGAGGCGGTATCACCTGATCCGGGAGATAGTTGATCGCCGGGAGATCGAGGTCAGGAGGGTTGACACGAAGAACAACACGGCGGATCCACTCACGAAGGCCATTCCCCAGATACAGTTTGAGAGACTCTTCGGGATGCTCGGTATGAGATACTACAGCAGCTGGCCCTAGTGCAAGTGGGAGATTGTTAGTTGTATGTATGCCCTAGAGGCCAGTATTGTACAGATGATGTATATTATATTGGATGCTTGGACATATATAGAGATGACTTTCTTGCTCGATATGATAGTATGCTATCTGGTTACTCTTTATCTTAACATGTACACTAGTCTCTTTATACTGTCTTATAGTTACATGTTGGTAAAGCCCTTAGGATATGTACTTGACTACCTGGACTGTGATGCAGATCATACTAGTGGGGACATGGTAGTCCATAAGTACATCCTTCATGGTCCCTAGTCGTGGGTGTATTGAGACGGGGCATCGATATACCAGTGTAGACTAGCGTATACTCTTCTCGACCCATGAGATGGGCGATGGATGATCCCATATCCATGGGTGTTTGACATCAGAGATGGTGTACGGGTGCTCAGTGGAGACTGGGTACACTGGACGGACTCGCCGAGAACTCCCAGATGGTGTTATACCTCACGTCAGATGGCAGTTCTCAGGTGACACTTGTACAGGTTAGTCTGTAGACCCGAGATCGTCATAGAGTCTTGTGTGATTCCCACTGTGCTTTGATCTCCACCTTACCACGTCCATGAGGGCGTTCAAAACGGTGGTCTTTGGGTACAGTCCCGAGTCACATGGAGGCAATGAGCGATAGGAGGGGTTTCGTCTCTCCCGGTATTGGGGGTTGATGTTGCGCTGTGCTCGATTGGCCGTAACAGGGAAGTCCCTGGCCAGGGCTGATCAGAGATTTGCTGGTAAGTGTTACCAGTAGTTTCTCGACCCGTTATGAGCCTCACATCGGCACGACTTATCGGTTATTGGGGTCTGACGTATACCACCCCTAGACCTGATATGCGACATATCAGACGAATAGACCGGACTTTACGGTAAGTGTTACTGGTTGGATTCACAAGAGTGTGAGCGGGCTAGCTCGTCGATCTTCTGATCGCTCAATACCCGGGTGGCCGTTACGTTTAGAAGACCGCTTGCGGCTTGTGGATGCTTGATATGATCATCATCTGCTACCGGCGTATTGACGAGTCTTTAGAGTCCTACACAGAGGTTTCCTGGCTCAAGAGAAACGAAATAGGAGCGCATATGAGATATGTGCAGGACCGAGAATAATGCGTGTATGTGATACCGCATTTCATTCTCGCGATATATGTTTCGATTGGTTATATTCGATATGACCTAGTTATCGAATCATTGATTCGATAAATCGATACATTGGATTCTAGTCGGTTATGTGCGACATGACCGGATCATTGAATCAAATGTTGATTTAATGATTTAATGCATAATTATATATTTGATATATTACTTTGCATTAACTAGTATTGGTTCACTTTAAATGGATTTTCTCACTTGATGTGCAAAAGGTATATGTGATATACTTTTGTGCACATTTTTTTTTTGTATCATGTTTGATGATACTTGATTATGTGGTTAAGTGTAAAGGTTTAAACCATGGTTAAGTGATGATTAGGGTTTTGGTTTTTCATTTATTTATTTGTTTATTTATTTGGAAAGGATTAAGTTAAGAATGGTGGCTTATTTTGGAGCTATGTTGAAGCTTCTTGAAGCTTTGACAAAGTCCACCATCCTTATCTCATCCTTAACCCTAACCACTCCAACTAACCTTGGTTTAATCTCTACACTTGACCATGGTCAAGATATGATAAGTATTCATTTTAGTTTTATTTTAAAATTAGAAGACTTATCATTCTTTCTTGATCTTCTTCTTCTTCCTCAAAGAGAAAGCTTGATGCCATCAATGGCAACTTGATTTCTAAAGTGAGAAATCCAATTCTAAAGTGAACCCACCTCCTATTTCTTCATCCTCTACCTCTTTCCAAGTTGTTTTGGGTGTTTTCTTCACAAGTTTCACAACTTTGTGAAGTCGGAGCTTGAGCTTGTGCAACCTCGACGTAGATCGTCTTTGACACGAAGCCGACGACCTATTCCGCACGTTTCTCCGATGAAGCCGTCACGAGAGTCCAAGGTTCAAGATGGACAGCGAGAGGACACCCTCGTGGAGCTAAGGAAGTGGGTATCCGGATCTACAAAGGTTGTAGCATCCTAACTTTTAGTTAAGTGTTAACTAGTTTATAGTTTCGCCTAGAAATCTAGCCAACGATCCGTTAACTAGGGTTTCTCGGCACCATATTTTTGTAAAATGGCATGGTTGATGCCTTGTGAGACCTCTACTGTGTGCCTAGGAACCCTACAATATATCATATCGGATCATTATGTAGTAGCTCATCTTTATGTGACTTGTCATGATATTCATACATGATGCACATATCATATCGGATCATTGACTTGCATATTGTTTTGGATTATATGTGATTTCTGGATTTGGGAACCGTGGCTATTTCAAATATGTAATCATTTAAAAACCCAATTCCCATGATATGATATTTCGGTGCGTCCACCATGTGTTTCCTCGGTGCTAGAGTGATATATGTGAACCCGAATCGAGGAGATGGATGAGGCTGATTGCGGGTACATGGTGGACCCGGTATGGTACCCCGGGGCGAGAACGGTTTCGCTGTGTAGTAGACGGTGAGCCTGGCAGAGGGACTACTACCTACCGGTGATTGGTTGGACGTGACAGTTATCCGGAGGATACTAATCAGAGTCGATAGATGGATGCGGGGTGATCCGTACTGCCGGGGCCGAGGGCCGATACCGCAGACGGAGCCCGTGGGCTGACCCGGACTGACGGGGCCCGATGGATGAGGATTTGCGTGTCGATGCTGGACACGAGTATTTATGATATTTGGGTGCCGATGTTGGGCACTCGGGATTCTCAGAGATTTACAGGATTTGAGGGCCGATGAGTGTGCCGGTGCCTGAGCTATTTGGGGGATCTGGGTGCATTGATGGACACCGATTATATATTCCACGTTGACATTCCGTGTAGATGTTATATTGCCCATGCTCAGCATTTATTATTGTACCTCATCCTGTAGTTATATTACCTGATAGAGCACTTGCATGATTATTGCACATACTGCTTATCACATATTGGTATCATCTGTTGGCATATGATAGAGTAGCGCAGTACGTTCATGCTCGCGATTACCTTTATATGTTATCTCTATTCACGAGTTGGCAACTCACCCCTGTTGTGCCACAGTGTTTGCAGGTTGCTCTTCGGAGTAGTCACGACAGGCTGCGTTTTGCATCTTTTGACACAGATACCCCCATAGTTGGTGTACTAGCTCTTTTGCTGATAGGTTGGTTTTGTGCGGTATCTGTTTATCTTTCAGTTATGTACATTATTGTATCTAGTAATCTCCATCAACCATGTATGTATTTGACTTAGAGACAGTGTGAGGACGGTGATGTATATTATTTGTATTCTGGTGTCGAGCTCGTTGTGAGCCGACTGTACTTGCAGTTTATTCTATCTGTGATGTTCCTACTTATGGTTCTTGATCTTCGCTACGGCGTCGTATATTGCTTTCTTGGTGATTATTTACTTAGATTTCATAACATGTTAGTAAGTGTTTTCATTTTAAACTTATAACACTCTATACTTTTACTGGTTTGATTTCTGGGTTTTCGGTTCACTTAGACGCGTTACGCCTGTAGACGTTACGTGGTTAAGTGCCGGTCACGGGACAAACTTTGGGACGTGACACGGGCGAAACGCTGTAGAGGCCGTATGGAGATATGGCAGGGTTCGATCAGATACGTGCGGTATTGCACGGATCAGGATCGGACGGTTAGTACTGGAGGCCGTATGGATATATGGCGGGGTTCGATCAGATACGTGCGGTATTGCATGGATCCGGATCGGACGGATAATACTAGCTGGCTTTGGTTTAAGCCGGATCCTAGTACAGTACAGTGTAGATTTTGTCTCATTCCATTTGTATTTCGGTCGGAATACAAATGCGGGTGTGTATACACAGTATTGGGGTTTTCCTGTAATTTATTACGGGACCAGTTTTCTGGAGTTGCCAGTTCGCTTTCCGTTTCGGCCATATTTCTTTGTATCTTTCATTGGCCGAAGATTGGTGGAGGAGGGCTTATTTGCATTTGTGCAAATAAGCAATTTGGAAGGGGGTCTTTGCATATTGTTGGATCATGATGGGTGCACCATCCATTGACCTCACTTGACTTTCTTTTTCCATGATTGCTTGACTTTGGATGTGATGATGGTTGTTTTGGAGTGAGGGTTTGCTTTGTGATCATGGTTTATAATCATCATGTTTTTTCTCTTGCTTGTATTATAGTTTCCCCCCCCCCCACTTGACTTCTCTCTCCCTTTGCCAAAAAGAGGCCGGCCACTTGGAAGAGGGGCTGTCCAATTTTTAGGCATGGCTTTTTAGTCTCATTTGCTTGCTAGAAATTCCCAAGCCATCAAGAAAATTCACATCTCATTCTCCACCACCAAATATGGCAACTTCAACCCCAAAAATGAGACACAAGTTCTACACTACATTCTACAGCAAATCTTGGGCACGTCGACTCGCCAACTTCGTGCCCGAGTTGCCTCGGTATTGAGGTGGGAGCCCGTAAAAGAAGCCGGCGACGTGGTGCCCTTCCGGCGACGAAGTGGAGACTGGAGATTCCGCGGCAGATCGGGACGACGACGAGAAGACCGGAGGACACGGATCACTCGGTATATCTCTCTTCCCATCTTGTAGTTAGC
>CM057340.1:230027956-230135456 GCA_030015575.1 Agapanthus africanus
TCCAACCTAGTCAACTGGTCAACAAAGTCAACAAGTCAACAAAGTCAACCCCTCAACAACCATGTCACTATAATACTTAATTAATATTATTGCTAATCAAATTTCTTATTCTCATTAGGGTTTAGTAAAAAGTCAATGGTCAACAGTCAACAGTCAACAACCCCAATGAGAATCCTCTGCCTCTGTCTCTCTGTCAACTGTGCATACACACCCGCATCTGGGTTCCGAGGAAGACGAATACAAACGAGATAAAACCAATCCCAAAACGTATACTAGGATCTGGCTTAAACCAAAGCCCGCTAGTAAAAACTGCCCGGTCACTAAACGTGCACAAGTGCGCGGATATGACCGAACCCTGTCGCAAAACCATGCGACCTCTACTCTTTTGCCTAAAGGCGAATAGCTCTCTGTGTGGGACTCTAAAGACTCGACACTACGCTGGCAGTGGGTTTAACCACAGACCGCAAGCAGCACTAGCTGTGCGTAACGGCCCCCAGGTAGACGCCGATAAGAAGACGGACGAGGTGAAACCCATCTGAACTCCTATTGTGCCTGAATGTGACAATCTCCGTACAGTCCGGTCTGTTCGTCTGATACATCGCATGGTGGGCCTAGGGGGTTGTGAACGTCAGTCCCCTAATAGCGGTACAAGTCATGTCTGAGTGTAGCCCAGAACACCCTGAGATAACACTGGAAACTTACCAGTATATCTCGCTTGCCCTAGCCAGGGACTACTCGTGTAATGGCTCTCCTAGGCACAGCGCGATGTTAACCCCCAATACCGGGAGAGACGAATCCTGTCTAACCGTCACTGCCTCCAAGTGCTTCGGGACTGCACCCAACTACTACCTGTTTGCACGGCTCCTTTGAGCCGTGGTAGGGTAGTAATCAAAGTACAGTGGGAACACACTCGAGGCGAAGTGACAGTGTCAAGTCAGCGGACTAAGCTGTACTCATGTCACCTGGGAACTGATAACTGACGATAGGTATAATACCAACCAATCAGTTCCCGACGAGTCCTGTCCAGTGTACTCGTAACCTAACGAGCACCCGCATACTATCTCAAGTACGACGTACTGACGACTGTGGGACAGACCGTCTCCCAAGCTGGGATAAGAAGCGCATACGCTAGTATACTCCGGAGTATCGATGCCCTGTCTCGATAGTCCTACGACTAGGGACCTGTATAAGGATGTGCTTGTGGATTACCCAGCCCCCATGAGTGTGACTGCCATCACAATGCTGGTAATCAAGCAAAGATCCTAAGGGCTCTACTAATATGTATAAGCAATATGCTAAAAGAAACACATGCACATATTAAAGTAGAAACAAACCAAGTAGCATACTACCATTTTGAGCAAGATTGTCCATACAACTGTGAATATCCCAAGCTTCCATTAAGTAATATACAAACTAGTATGATACAGTAATGGCCTCCAGGGCATATACACTAACAATCTCCCACTTGCACTAAGGCCATGTACTGGCATATCGAAGACCTATCATCTCGATCAGCCGCTCGAACTGAGTCTGGGGCAAGGCCTCGGTGAATGGATCTGCAGTGTTATCTTCTGAATCAACCCTCCGAACCTCGATCTCCCGGTGATCCACGATCTCCCTGATCAGGTGATACCGCCTCAAGATGTGTCTGGATTTCTGATGGGACCTGGGTTCCTTCGCTAAAGCTATAGCCCCATTGTTGTCGCAATACAGAGGTATTGGGTCAACAATGGACGGAACCACCTGAAGCTCTTTCAAGAACTTCCTCATCCAGACGGCTTCTTTTGCAGCATCAGATGCAGCGATATATTCCGCTTCCATAGTCGAGTCAGCAATGGTTTCCTGTTTGGAACTCTTCCAACACACCGCCCCTCCATTGAGGGTAAAGACAAAACCCGACATGGACTTGGAATCATCCTTATCACTCTGGAAGCTGGAGTCAGCAAAGGCCTCGATCTGGAGGTCTTTTCCGCCGTACACCAAGAACATCTCCTTAGTCCTTCTTAGGTACTTGAGAATGTTCTTTACCGCTATCCAGTGTTTCTCCCCAGGGTTTGACTGATACCGGCTTACCAGACTCAGTGCATAAGCTACATCTGGTCTGGTACACAACATCGCATACATTATTGAGCCTACCGCAGAAGCGTAGGGTATAATAGACATGCGATCCCTTTCCAAATCAGTCTTGGGAGACATCTCTTTGGAGAGGGTAGTCCCGTGACAAGCCGGTAGATTACCGCGCTTGGAATCTTCCATACTGAATCTTTTCAGTATGGTGTCGATGTCCCTGGACTGTTAAAGTCCTAATATCCTCTTGGATCTGTCACGATAGATCCGGATCTTTAGAATGTATGAGGCATCACCCAGGTCTTTCATGGAGAACCTGTGTGACAAGAACCTTTTGACATATTGTAGCATAGGAATGTCATTTCCTATTAAGAGAATGTCATCCATGTATAAAACGAGGAATACTACAGTTCTCGCTACAAATCTACTATAGATGCATGGTTTATCTGGATTTTTGATAAAGCCAAATTCTTTGACTGTCTCATTAAAACAGATGTTCCAACTCCGCGATGCCTGCTTTAGTCCATAGATGGACTTAAGCAACTTGCACACCTTTCCGCTGCTCCCACTCTGAAGGAAACCCTCTGGCTAGTCCATATAGACACACTCCTCTAAATTTCCATTTAGAAAAGTGGTCTTTACGTCCATCTGCCAAATCACATAATCGTGGAAAGCAGCAATGGCAAGAAGGATCCGAATGGATTTCAGCATAGCTACTGGAGAAAAGGTTTCATCATAGTCCAAGCCAGGTCTTTGACGGAAACCTTTTGCAACAAGTCTAGCTTTATGGGTCTCAACCTGTCCATCTACACCAATCTTCCTTTTGAAGATCCACTTGCATCCTACGGGTTTTACCCCATCTGGAGCAATGTCCAACGTCCATACTTTACTGGTGTACATAGACTCCATTTCGGTCCGCATTGCATCCAGCCATTTTACCGAGTCAACGCTCAGAACGGCCTGCTGGAAGCTAGTAGGCTCATCATAATCAATGATGCAATCCTCTCTATTCCCGTCTATGAGAAAACCGTAGTATCTCTCGGGTTGTGAGACTGCCTACTACTCCTGCGGAGCGGCGTAGGAATGTCATGTTCTTTCGAACCCTCTGGTTCTACTAAGCTTTCAGTAATAGCTCGTAGTTCTGTAATTTCTTCCAGTTCTACTGCGCTCCCACTAATTTCCTTTTCCAAGAACTGGTGTTCTAGAAAGTGGGCATGACGAGAAACAAAAACCTTTGTTCCTCTTCGCAATAGAAGAAATATCCCTTGGAGTTCTTTGGATATCCCACAAACTTACACTGTACTGAGCGTGCCTCGAGTTTGTCCGCATGCTGCTTTTTGACAAAAGCTGGACATCACCATGTCTTAATGTGATTAAGATAGGGTCTCTTCAAACACCACATCTGATATGGTGTAGTAGGCACAGTCTTAGTGGGAACTCGGTTCAAAAGGTATGCAGCTGATTCTAGTGCATATCCTCAGAATGATCGCGGTAACTCAGCGTTACTCATCATGGACCGTACCATATCCAATAGGGTTAGGTTCCGTCTCTCCGATACACCGTTATGTTGCGGGGTGTATGGAGGAGTAAGCCGATGTTGGAGATAGTGCCCTCAGAGTCAATTATTGGATCACAAGCACGTGATTGCAATGATTGAGGGAGGACCTATTCCGGTAGGACAGTCTTACTCAAGATGATAGTATGCTATCTGGTTTATCTTTATCATCGTGTACTGCTTTAGGTGACCTGATAGGTCGCTATTACACGTTGATAGAGCCCCTAGGATTCTTGCTTGACTGCCAGCAGTATGAGGGCGATCATATACGTGGGAGCTGCTAGTCTATAAGCACATCCTTAAAAGGTCCCTAGTCGTGGGAGTTTCGAGACAGGGCATCGATACTCCAGAGTAGACTAGTGTATACAGTCGAGACCCCGACGAGGGGCGGTGGCCGGTCTCACAAGCCACTGGTGTCAGTTGGATCACCTAAGATGTATACAGGTGCTCATTGGGTTATGAGTACACCGGACAGGACTCGCCGGGAACATGCTAGTTGGTCTTATAACTGACGTCAAATAGCAGTTCCCTGGTGACATGTGTACAGGTTAGTTCATCGACCTGAGGATCGTCATTTGTCTCGTGTGAGTTCCCACTATACTTTGATTACTACCCTACCACGCTCAAAGGAGACGTGCAAACAGGTTTTCGTTGGGTACAGTCCCGAGCCACATGGAGGCAGTGAGCGGATCTTCATGGGTTCGTCTCTCTCGGTATTGGGGGTAAGGTCGTGCTGTGTCTAGGAGAGCCAGAACATGAAAAGTCCTTGGCCAAGGCAGGAAATTTACTGGCAGGTATTCCAGTAGTATCTCAGGCTGTTCTGGGCTGATCTCTGACACGACTTGTACCGCTTTTGGGGGTCTGACTTTTAACAACCCCCTAGACCCGCCATGCGATGCTCATAGACGAACGGACCGGACTTTACGGATATTGTCACTGACAGGCTCAGTAGGGTGTCAGGATGAGTTCACTCACAGACGTCCCTTTTGGTCAATAGCTGGTGGCCCATCACGTATGGCCAATACCTCTGACGTGCTAGTGGTTAAATCCACAGCCAAAGTATTGACGAGTCTTTAGAGTCCCCCACAGATTCAGTTACTCAAGTTTTCGGGCGAAGCGTTGTAGAGGCCGTATGGAGATATGGCAGGGTTCGATCAGATACGTGCGGTATTGCACGGATCAGGATCGAACGGTTAATACTAGCGGGCTTTGGTTTAAGCCGGATCCTAGTATAGTACAGTGTAGATTTTGTCTCATTGCATTTGTATTTCGGTTGGAATACAAATGCGGGTATGTATATACAGTAGCGGGGTTTTCCTGTAATTTATTACGGGATCAGTTTTTTGGAGTTGCCAGTTTGTTTTCCGTTTCAGCCATATTTATTTGTATCTTTCATTAGCTGAAGATTGGCAGAGGAGGGCTTATTTGCATTTGTGCAAATAAGCAATGTGGAGGGTGTTATTTGCATATTGTTGTATCATGATAATTCCTCCACCATTTGACTTCATTTGACTTCTTCTTCTTTTCATCATGGCTTGACTTTTGAGTCATCATGGTTGTTGATGATTAGGTTGTTGGAGTGTTGGTTTTGGAGCAATCATGGTTGTTGATGATTGGTTGATGGAGTGTGAGTTTTAGTGGGTGATCATTTCCTTTTTCATGATAACCCTTTTCTCTCTCTTGTTTTTGGTTCACTCCTTTGTGATACACACATTCCCTCTCTCATTCTCCTCTCCCCCATTATGTTTGGCCGGCCATGCTCCTAAGGGGGCTGTCCAAATTTTGAGAGCGGGATTTTTGTTCATTTCTTGCTGCAAAAATTCCCTAGTTCATTGCAAAAGATCCACAAGTTCATTTCCTCCACCAAAGGCAACTTCCAATACCCCAAATGAGATATAGCTCTCTACACTACATTCTACAGCAAATCTTGGGCACGTCGACTCGCCAACTTCGTGCCCGAGTTGCCTCGGTCCAGAGGCGGGAGCCCGTAAAAGAAGCCGGCGACGTGGTGCCCTTCCGGCGACTTGGTGGAGACCGGAGATTCCGTGGGGAGATCGGGACGACGGCGAGAAGACCGAAGGACACGGATCGCTTGGTATATCTCTCTACCCGTTCTCTAGATAGCTAGGACTAGTTTAATGGCCCGACCCGGGTTTTTAGTCCGCGGTGGTGCCGGTATAAAAAGTTAAAGAAAACCATCGCTTCCGCATTCCGGCATCGGATTGACGGCCGGGGCGCCGCCATGCACTTACATTGGTATCAGAGCCTCGCCATTAACCTAGTCTAGCTTGGTCTAATGTGTTTACTCTTTCGATCGAACAAAATTCCAAAACCCGTATTTTTCCTGGCATCAGTTTTCTGTCGAAATTTTTTTGGGGTCAAAAAATTTTTCAGGTTGTTTCAGAAACATGTGCAGGGAAGTAGGAGAACTCTGGTAAAATTTGGTTGCATGAACCCTTTATACCACCGCGAAACCGCAGCCAAACCCCTGTTTGGGCTGCGGTTCCGCCGCCATCTTTTTTGTTCAGTGCACCAATTTTTTACAGAGGCCTCCTGACTTGAAAATAGGGTTTTTGGAACATTCTTTTTGGGCCCAGAATTTCTTCATCTGCTACAGTATTGCTTGGGGCCCACTTGGTAAAATTTGATCGATCGAATATTTTAAACACATTAGTTCACAGTATTTACATTATATCTGCGACCGTGAATGTCACTTGATCGGTAAATCCCGTCTGACTGCTATAGCCCGGTTAGACGGATTTGTGAATGTGACATTCACGTTGATGTTTTGTGTATTGCTGTGTTGTTGCGGATTGGTCGTGGGGGATAGCCTGGATGCAATGCTAGTACAGTTTTTGTTGTATTATGTACATTTGATATTGCGGGGCGAGCGTCCGACATGTGGACTGCCGTCACTGCCTGATTGTATATTATTTCTTTTGGGGCATGACCAGGTTGCGGTCGATGTACCCGTTGTATGTATATTTTACTTTCTGTACTAGGATTACCCCGCGGAGGGGCGCACGGATAGCCGGGTTCTAGAGGGCAACGGGCCCGCATCTCACGGCATTGAGACGGAGGGGGCTTTACTCTAGAATTGGCGGGCTATTCGCCGCACTCGTAGGGGGTACAGGTTGACCCAGGAGGGGTGCCCAAGTTACCGGATTCCGTGAAGTGCTGGGTGGTCCATTCACATTGGTGAAGGGGGCTACCTCGCTTCAGGTTTTGGCGGGTAACTTGCCGCGCCCGTAGGGGTCTAGGATTTCATTGCACAGGCTATCCACACGATCAGGGGAACGTCGGGTTTCAGTAGCGGCTCTGTGAAACCCGGGGATCCCAGATATCTGTATTGTTCTTTGATGCTGTACATTTCTATGATGTTGCATTTTATCACGCCTTGAGCGAAATATTATATATTATATATATATTAGCAGATGTTGTATATGTTTTGCATCCGCGCTAGTCCAGTCCCCGCTCTGTCGTTAGTTAGCTAACCTAACGGGTAATGACGGGACCCAGTGGCGAATGCGGATGGCATATACGTACATCATTATATTTCGTTCTTTGTGGTGTGATCAATTGATGGGACTGCGTTGATTTGGATCAATGCAAGTTAAAACAAACCTAATTTGATATTGTTGGAACATTTTTCAAAAAGATGTTATTGCAAGGACGTTCACTTTTGTTTTGCATCGTGGTATTCAGTTAGAATATCCTGCTCATCAGTAGACGAGGCAAGGGCCGAGATCCCTTCACCGGTAGTGACCCCTTGGACAGAAGTTTTGCGTCAGGGCAATAACTTCACTATAGCCGTTTACTTTTGCTTTGCATCATGGTATTCAGTTGGAATATCCTGCACCTCATTCTACGTGTAAAGAGCCGAGATCCCTTCACCGGGAGTGACCTCTTTAGCAAAGGTTTTCGCCACTCTATTTTCTAAAAAGCTATCAGTTCCTTCAACGATATCAAGTTCTTTACATTAAAGGTTTTCGCCCGAAACCATTCGTAGCCCTCCGTCGTTTCATATGGATAGTCAATAGTATTCAAGCTGTGTTTGTTGGCCAAAGTCAAGGCACAGTGTTTGGTAGCTGTTGGGTATTCATATGCAGCATAGATAGATGCGTTGGTTTGGGGCAGTCGTATAGCGTTGTTGGCCAAAGTCAAGGGCTTGTGCGGGTGGGCTCAAATTAACCTGGAGAATGACGGGTAGAACGTGACATGTGACTTATGATTTGTTGGCCAAAGTCAAGGTCATAAGAGCATGGGGCAAAAATCCACATTGGGAGTTTCTGAAGAAACTGAAACTTGCCAGATATGCGCATACCTTCTGGAGTGTGATAACGTGAGCGGATTCCGTCACGTTATCATGCGATGATAGTTGGATCCCGATTCCCACTGATCAGTTGGTTTACTCCTCGGGTGATCCCGACTAATTCTTCTTTGAGGTTTGGAGGAGAGTTTGACGGTACAGTGGGAGGTTTCCAGATTAGATAAATTGGTAACCATTCTGATCTAGGTTAGAGTGCACGCTGAGTGTTTCTTTTCTCTCTCTCTTTGGCAGAGACCATTGACCCAACCCTAAGACTATGACTCAGTGACCGAGTTGACTGAACCTTCTAAAACACTGACTTTTGGATTGTCAGAGTTGCATACTTCTTTGCTACTCCTACTTTTACCCTTTTTCTCCAGGACACCCCGTACTATTATGAACGTCCACTTCCATTGGACAAAACCATCGTATGGTTATATACGAACTCGAAGGAATTTGTTCGAGGATGGTTTCCGGTTCTGGAGGAAATGAATAGGACTATTCAGCTGTCTTTTCATTTTACCTTCTCTCAGGTTGCGTGTGCTCCTTGGTTTAGGAGACAATACACCTATTACGCAAATTGGATAGTCTTCTTCCAAACCATAGGCAGGTGCTGAACGGTGGGGAATGAAGAAAACCAATTAGCATAACGATGGTGTGCAGAAGGTATTGAGTTAAGATAAAGAAAGGGATTAGTAAGAGGGCAAAGTAAATTGCGACTGATATTCATGACCAAACCAAGTATTTCTTCGCCAATCCTAAAATCACCTTTGTATTTCTCCAGAACACTCCGTATCACTACGAAGATCCAAAGTTTATTGGATACTCCATCGTATGGTTATATACGAACTCGAAGGAACATGTTCCAGTTCGGGGATGGATTCTGCTTCAGGAGAAATAGGAATAAGGTTTATTCGGTTGTATTTTATCTTCACCTTCTCTCATTGTGAGTATTTCTAGGATTAGGACAGTACACCCATTATGCTTATTGGATACTCTTCTACCAAACCATAGGCTGGTGCCGAACGGTAGGGAAGGAAGAAAACCATTTGGCCTAAAGGGGTGTGCAGAAGGTAACGACTAAAGACATATAAAGGGATTTGGAGAGATGGCAAAGAATTATACGTTTACAGTTGTGAATCTGGATAATGGAAGAGGCATTATTTGGAATACCAGAATACCCCATCGAAACATTTCACTGTTTCAGTTTCACTGTGTACTGTTAAAAGAAAACTGATTTCCCAATTAATCCTTGCACCAGGGTATGTATTTACCAGGTATGATTCTCACATCTGTATGGTCTTATAGATGATGGGTGGGAGTAAGTTATTGGGAATTAGGTGATCATCCTCATTATATCGGGATTCGTTGTAATCGGTGATATTTGAGGAAGTCACCTGAGTTGTTTGCCGGACGGCAAATATTTGGTTTTGAAGATCCGCTGTTATGCACCAATTTCAAATTGATATATCTATACGTCTATTTTCATAGAGTGAGATATACCTTTTTGAAATTATGTCTATGACATTTACCTATATCAGTGGATGGTTGGGTGAGGAGCATTAAACAGCGGTGTAATTCTTCATAACCATAGTACAGTTTTCAACCTACGACACACAGGGAATGAGTTATTAGACTCAAGGGACTTATACAGAGTATTGTATGTTGTCCAGCATCCATGTGGACAGAGGGGTTGGTTCTCGTACTACATTCGGTTTACTTATGACTTCTCTAGTTTTTAGACAGGTGTTTCGTAGAAACGCAAGGTCCGAATTTTGAGAAGTTATAGGTATTTGGATAAAGTAGAGAACCAGGTGTTGCAAGTATCGGGATTCTTCAAAGTGATCGAAGGTGTAGATACTTGTGTATGGTATTCAGTTGATAGCAATGATTAAGAGAACTTGCTTCCCTTTCAGGTTACACATAATTGGAAGCATTCCTAAGTTGAGTAACGCTGATCGGCCTATTTCCATTTAGTTGACATGCACTGGAGACAGCTGCATGATTTGAATCTGGTTCAATTAAATCAGTGCTTCTGGTTCTATATTGGATATAGAACAGTTCATATCTTAACGATGTTAAGGTATGGGGAGTTGTCCGGCTTATGCTTAAAACCAGACTCTGGATAACTCAAGGCACGTTTCTGTAATGGCTGTTTGTGGGTTGATCCAGGCTATGACGAGGGTTGACTTTCTACCATCTGGATGATCAATAGTGATATTGTTCTAGACTCGCCACAGTTTTATTAAAAATGGATTTTTTCAGAAAACAGTAGTGGGAGTATGGTAGAACTGGAAGTGATTCCAGAACCACAAATGATTACTGAAGATTTGATAGGAACCTAAAGATTCAATCTGGTTTTGTAGGGTTCCTAGGCACTCTTGTGAAGGTTCATAAGGCATCAAACATGCCCGGATAAAAATTTAGACGTGCCGAACAACCAAAAGCCGGGATCTTTGCTAGATCATTAGGGTTAAACAAGCAAGATGATAACTTTTTATCTAAGTGTGAGGGATTACAACCTTTGTAGTCCGCTCCTTCACTTCACAAGCTCCGAGTAGAAGTCCCTTTGCCGCGATCCATGATCTCCCGGACTCATGAGAGGCTCCACGACTCGAACGATCCATGCTAGCTTGAAGTATTCCAAATCTCCGATGATCTACCTCGAAGTTGCAAAGACTCAAGCTTTCTCACTCAAAAGAGATGAACACACTAATCTCATGGGCTAGATGAGATAAGGATGAGAGAGTGGTATTTTTGCTTTCTTTTTAAATCATTTTATCATATTTATTCATCACATAGAGAAAATCTAGTAAGCTTTCTTCAAGAGAGAAGAAGATGATAATGGAAAATCAATAATAAGATTAATCCTTTTGTGATGAATAGAAAGAAGAGATATATGATTGATTTATTAACCATGGTCAAGGATGAATGGTCAAGATTTAGTAGAGAATAAACTAGAGTTAGGGTTTGGTTGGGTTAAGAATGTGTCATCCAAAAATATCTTAAGAATGACAAAAGAAAAAAGCTTCTAGAAGGTGCATGAAGCAACTAACCCTAATCAAACCCTAACCTCAATTAATCATCCTTAAACATGTTTAACAATTAATCATATCATGTCACAATAATATATATCACATATATATTATATATTTGCAACAAAAGAAAATAATACAATTAACATATATCGCATATATATTAATGTATCATCCAATGAGAAAATGAAATAATAAAGCGAGCCAATATTAGATAATGTAATAATATATCATATATATTATTATACATTAAATCATCGAATCAACACTTGATCCGACGATCCGGCTATATCGAATATTACCGACTAATATATCATGTACCGATTCATCGAATCAACACTTGATCCGATAACCCGGTTCATAACTAAATATCGCGAGAATATAATACGGTATCCCATATCGCATTATTCTCGGTCCTGCACATATCACATATGTGCCTCTACTCCGTTTCGCCTGAGCCAAGAAACCTCTGTGTAGGACTCTAAAGAATTGTCAATACGCCGGTAGCAGGTGATGATCATATCAAACACCCACAAGCTGCAAGCGGTCAGCTAAACGTAACAGCCACCCAGGTATTGAGCGATCAGAAGATCAACAAGCTAGCCTGTGCGTTCTCCTATGAATCCAATCAGTAACACTCCCGTACAGTCCGGTCTGTTCGTCTGATATGTCGCATATCAAGTCTAGGGGTGGTATACGTCAGACCCCAGTAACCGATAAGTCGTGTCGATATGTGGCTCATAACGGGTCGAGAAACTACTAGTAACACTTACCAGTAAATCTCTATATCAGCCCTGGCCAGGGACTTCCAGTTATAGCCAATCGAACACAGCACAACATCAACTCCCTATACCGGGAGAGACGAATCCCCTCCTATCGCTCATTGCCTCCATGTGATTCGGGACTGTACCCAAAAGCCACCGTTTTGCACGCCCTCTTGGACGTGGTAAGGTGGAAATCAAAGCACAGTGGGAATCACACAAGGCTCTATGACGATCTCGGGTCTACAGACTACCCTGTACCAGTGTCACCGGAGAACTGCCATCTGACGTGTGGTATATCACCATCTGGGAGTTCTCGGCGAGTCCATCCAATGTACCCAGTCTCCACTGAGCACCCGTACACCATCTCGGATGTTAAACACCGATGGATATGGGATCATCCATCACCCATCATATGGGTCAAGATGCGTATACGCTAGTCTACTCTGGTGTATCGATGCCCTGTCTCGATATACCCTCGACTAGGAACAGTTATAGGATGTACTCATCGACTACCGCGGCCCCACTAGTATGATCTCATCATAGTCCCAGTAGTCGAGTACAGATCCTAAGGGCTTTATCAACATGTGAGAGTAAAACAGTAAACCAATACAAGTCAACATGTTAAGATAAAGTGAAACCAAATAGCATACTATCATGACGAGCAAGAAAGTCATCTCTATATATATCCAAGCATCCATTATAATATACATCATATGTACAGCAATGGCTTCTAGGGCATATACATAACTAACAATCTCCCACTTGCACTAAGGCCAGCTGCTGTAGTATCGCATACCTAGCATCCCGAATAATCTCTCAAACTGTATCTGGGGAATAGCCTTCGTGAATGGATCCGCAGTGTTGTCCTTCGTATCTACTCTCCTGACCTCGATCTCCCGGCGATCAACTATCTCCCTGATCAGGTGATACCGCCTCAGAATATGTCTGGACTTTTGATGGGACCTGGGTTCCTTGGCTAACGCCACAGCTCCATTGTTATCGCAATACAGAGGTATTAGATGCTCAATGGATGGAACCACACCAAGTTCACTAATGAACTTCTTTATCCAGACAGCCTCCTTGGCAGCATCGTTGGCAGCGATGTATTCAGCCTCCATCGTCGAGTCTGCAACGGTATCCTGTTTGGAACTCTTCCAACATACCGCCCCTCCATTGAGGGTAAAGACAAAACCCGAATGCGACTTAGAGTCGTCCTTATCACTTTGGAAGATGGAATTGGTAAAGGACTCCACCTGGAGTTCTCCATTACCATACACCAAGAACATCTCTTTAGTCCTTCGCAAGTACTTGAGAATGTTCTTCACAGCTGTCCAGTGACTCTCTCCAGGATCTGCTTGATACCGACTTACTACACTTAGTGAGTATGCTACATCGGGTCTGGTACATAGCATCGCATACATGATAGAGCCTACTGCCGAAGCATAGGGTATCCCTTGCATGCGAGCTCTCTCCAAATCAGTCTTGGGAGATATCTCTTTGGAGAGAGTGAGTCCAGAGATCGTGGGTTGGTTCCCACGCTTGGATTCTTCCATACTAAACCTCTTTAGTATGGTGTCAATATACCTGGATTGGGACAATCCCAGTATCCGTTTAGATCTATCTCTATAGATCATGATTCCCAATATGCAGGAGGCATCACCTAGATCTTTCATTGAGAATCTCTGTGATAAGAAGAGCTTGACTGATTGCAGCATAGGAATATCATTTCCTATCAAGAGTATGTCATCCACGTACAATACGAGGAAGATCACCTTACCTTCTGCTACCTTCTTATAGATACAAGGTTCATCTATATTTTTGATGAAGTCAAACTCTTTGAATACAACATCAAAACAGATGTTCCAACTCCGCGATGCTTGCTTTAACCCATAAATGGATTTAAGCAGCTTGCACACCTTTCCGCTGCTCCCACTATCTACGAAGCCCTCTGGCTGAGTCATGTACACGCTCTCTTCTAAATCACCGTTTAGAAAGGCGGTCTTAACATCCATTTGCCAGATTTCGTAGTCATGGTATGCAGCAATGGCAAGTAAGATCCGGATTGACTTAAGCATAGCCACTGGAGAAAAGGTTTCGTCATAATCCACACCTGGTCGTTGACGAAAACCCTTTGCTACAAGTCTAGGTTTGAAAGTCTCAACTTTTCCATCTACACCAAATTTCTTTTTAAAGATCCACTTGCTCCCTATGGGTTTTACCCCTTCAGGAGCATTTTCCAAAGTCCATACTTTGTTGGTGTACATGGATTCCATCTCAGATCGCATTGCATCCAGCCATTTCACAGAGTCACCACTCATGATGGCCTGCTCGAAACTAGTGGGGTCATCATCATCCATGATGCAATCTTCGCTTCCACCATCAATGAGAAAACCGTAGTATCTCTCAGGTGGACGACAAACCCTACTAGATCGGCGGAGAGGCTGGGGTTCGTCGGGTACAACTGAATCCTCTGGTTCCACTAAATCATCTGTTGTAGTTTGTTCTGCTGGAACTTCTTCCAGTTCTACCTCAGAGCCACTAATCTCTTTAGCAAGAAATTACTTTTCTAAAAAGGTGGCGTGTTGAGCAACAAACACCCTTTGTTCCTCACTGTGGTAGAAAATATACCCTCGCGAATGCTTGGGATATCCAATAAACTTACATAAAACAGATCTTGCCTCGAGTTTGTCCGGGTTTCGTCTTTTGACATAAGCCGGGCAACCCCATATCTTAACAAAATTAAGATATGGTCTCTTCCCTTCCCATATCTCATATAGGGTTGTAGGCACTGATTTGGTAGGAACTTTATTCAGTATGTATGCCGCTGTCTCAAGTGCATACCCCCAGAAGGAAATAGGTAACTCAGCTGTACTCATCATAGAGCGCACCATATCTAATAGGGTGCGATTCCTTCGTTCCGATACACCGTTGTGCTGTGGTGTATAAGGAGGAGTAAGCTGAGAGAGAATCCCATTCTCTTTTAGATAATCTAAAAACTCACCGCTTAAGTATTCACCTCCTCGATCAGATCGAAGAATCTTAATACTTTTGCCCGTTTGGTTCTCTACTTCGGCTTATATTCTCTGAATTTCTCAAAAGCTTCAGACTTGTGTTTCATCAGAAACACATGTCCGTATCTAGAGAGATCGTCAGTGAATGTAATGAAGTAGGAAGAACCGTTCCTGGCATGCGTAGACATGGGACCGCATACATCACTATGTATTAGTCCTAAGAGTTCGGTAACTCTTTCTCCGTGTCCACTAAACGGAGCTTTGGTCATTTTTCCTTTGAGACATGAATGGCAAGTATCATAAGATGATAATTCGAACGGATTCAAATAACCATCCTTATGTAACTTAGCCAGTCGTGTCGCATTGATATGACCAAGTCTACAATGCTACAAGAAGGATTCGTTCATTTCTGAACTTTTCCTCTTGTGTGTGTTTTGTATATTCAGGACTGTATTCTGATTTAGAATGAATATGTCATTATGTAACGAGCCTGATGCAATCAACTTTTGATCTAGGAATATGTTCATAACATTATCCTTTACTACAAAATTATATCCTTCTTTACTTAATAAAGAAACTGATATAATGTTGCACATCATGTTCGGTATATAATAACACTCATTCAGAATCAATGTATTACGACTTGGTAATACAAGGTGATATTCGCCAACTGCTTTGGCTACAATACTTGCACCGTTCCCTACTTGAACGGAATGATCACCTTTTCCTAGTTCTCTACCTTTTCGTAGCCCATGTAACAATTTACATATGTGGGATCCTGATCCGGTATCTAATACCCAGGACGTAGGGTGAACTGAGAAACAGTTCTCAATAACTAACACACCCGAAGAAGATGCATCAACATGCATGTTCTTTTGGGCAGCTTGAGAATCCAGATATTCTCCTGTTTCCTGTTCAGTCTTATAACTCTTATAAGAAAGAACGGGTCCAACATTCCCTAGCTCAGTACAATAATCGGGTTCAGTCAATACATCTATATTATTATCTTGATTATGGTCTGACATGGTCGCTACTTGGAGAGAGAGAGAAGAAAACACTTTAGCGTATGCTCTTGCAAGTTTAGATTGCTTATTATCTTATCTAATCAGGATGTCTCCCACTGTTTTTATCAAATCTACCTTAAAACCCTAAAATGTAAGATTAGCCGGGATTAATTACACCCTACAATTTCGTCAATCTTTCAGCCAGATCAGTGTCGGTACTTTGAGGGAGGTTCCCCGTGCTTTCGCACGAACCTAATTAAAGTAAACCTCGTTTTCCCAGAGGCGTAACCCCGTTAACACTTTTCTAGACACCTACTTGAATGACTAATTGTCCTGTGTAAAACTCTCCCAGGAGTAACACTTACTCGCAGTGGGTATCGGGATCCAACTATCTCATAGGAGGTATGCAATCTCATTGCAAATTTCAACACTTGAAATTCCCGATAATATTTTTGCCCCTAGTGTCCTATGACCTTGACGGAGGTCAACAAACCATAGGCTACTAGTTAAGTTCAACCTGTCATTTCTTGATTGAATTAAACCCACCCGCACGACCCTTGACGGAGGTCAACAAGGCCGTACGACTGCCCTAATCCAATCTGCATCAAATGCATAAGCAGATAAAAAACTAGTCAGCTACCGTACACTACGCCTTGACGAAGGTCAACAAACGTAGCACGAATACTAAATAGGACTTATCTGAAATAACGGAGGGCTACGTCCGGTTTTTCAGAAAACCCTGAGCGTAATGAACTTGATATCGTCGTAGAATCGAGTGAAGTTTTGAAAAGGAGGGTCTTTGAGGCTTTTCTTAGTTTTGCTAAAGGGGTCACTCCCGGTGAAGGGATCGTCGGCCCTTTCCTCATCGAATAAGGTGCAGGATATATCATATATACCGCTGTGCAAAGCAAAACACTAAAAGCAATCAAAAGACAAACCGCGTTTTGTAGCATCTGCCAGTTTTGCTAAAGGGGTCACACCCGGTGAAGGGATCGTCGGCCCTTTCCCCATCGAATAAGGTGCAGGATATATCATATATATCGCCGTGCAAAGCAAAACTGTAGCTACCCCTTTTTTATAAAGTTTTTGATTCTACAACATCTTTAGGTTTCTTTTCTTTTTATTAATATCATTAATAAATATCCCATCAGCTTATGCTTCCTAAGCATCACAGAAGAAACGAAAGCAGTAATATTTATATATCAGCATATATATATAGTATAAGCATTCGTCTCAGGCAGTAATATGATCTCGTCACAGAACATTGCAGCAGAAGAACATATATGAAATATTGGATATACTAGGACGTCCGTGTTTTCAATACGAGCCTGTATAAAACACGGATTCCACGGTCGCGACGAATAGCCAAACCCACATCCCAAGACCCCTACGAGAGCGGCAAGTAACACTGCCAATTCTAGGGTTTGGAGACCCGGTCTCGACTCCTCGAGATGGCCTCCCACTGGACCCTAGAACCCGGTTACTTGTGCTCCCCTCCTTGGGTCTACCTAATGCGGAAAAGTAAAAAATATACACTGGTGACAGCAACCGCAACCTGGAAGTGCCCCAAATAAAAGAATATTACATTACAAACGAATTTTTCATGAATGAAAATAAAAACCCTCATCTCACATAAAACCCCCGGCTATTCTGAACGCGACGATCCAATATAACATATCACAGCAACACATAATATCTCATATCATCAACGTAAGTAAATATGCGCATCCCAATTGTCGTTGACATATAGCAACGAAACCGGCAATATCACATATTACACTTACGGTCACAGAAAAGAAAGTGTAAAACTACAATATTTGGAATTCACAATCACTTTAGACATCATAAATCCGAAACATCACATACTCCGCATTTCATGCCTAACTCTATGAATTCCACATATTGTATCACATTCCAGATAAATAGACAGTACTAAACTTTCCGAACAGATAATCAAATACCCAAGATTTCCCAAAGTGCTCAACTCTTGATCAGAGTTCAAATAATCCCAGAACATGTCAAAGTACCAGTGATCCAGCCGTAGAAGGGTCAAGCCAACGCCTCACATGTGGCACGCCGTACTGCCCCAAACCCGAAGGTTCAAAAGGCAGTTCAAGACGGTCACATAATCGAGTTAAGGTTTGTTGTCTTCTAGAGGGTCCACCGCTTAACTTGTACAATTTTTCCGAAAGATTTAAACCCGAAAAAAATTTCAACACTTGAAAGTTTGCCGTACCGGGAAACAGTGAGTTAATGATATCCGTTCAAATAGTTTAACAGTTTCTAAATATCCGAAAAGAAATACGAATTTAAATATTCCGATCGAACCTACTATTACAAAACAAACCCCAGAATTTTCAACACTTGAAACAGATTAAAAATACCCAGAAGCATCAACAAGCACCTACGGATATTACCATAAAAGCCATGTGTCGCCAATCCATGAATCCGCCGCGAAACCGCCGCGCAAGCATGCTGGCGCCGCGGTTCCGCCGCCGTTTGGTCGAATTGGGGGCTCGGGTTTTATGGTAATTCTTAAACTTCCCTGCTGATTTTTTTACATATTTTTAATTCAGAAAAATCCCAAATTTTGAAAAATTTCCAGAGAGGGGTCTAATTTTGTCGGTTCGGGTTCGATCGGAGTTTTAACTTCGTAAACACATCGCCGAATGCTCTAGCTAGGCTCTGATACCACTGTAGGGTTCCTAGGCACTCTTGTGAAGGTTCATAAGGCATCAAACATGCCCGGATAAAAATTTAGACGTGCCGAACAACCCAAAGCCGGGATCTTTGCTAGATTATTAGGGTTAAACATGCAAGATGATAACTTTTTATCTAAGTGTGAGGGATTACAACCTTTGTAGTCCGCTCCTTCACTTCACAAGCTCCGAGTAGAAGTCCCTTTGCCGCGATCCACGATCTCCCGGACTCATGAGAGGCTCCACGACTCGAACGATCCATTCTAGCTTGAAGTATTCCAAATCTCCGATGATCTACCTCGAAGTTGCTGTTAGTTATATGTATGCCCTAGAGGCCATTACTGTACATTGGATGTATATTGTAGTGGATGCTGGGACTTATATAGGTAGGACTTTCTTGCTCGACATGATAGTACGCTATCTGGTTGCTCTTTATCTTAACATGTATACTTTCTGTCTCTCTGATTACATGTTGATAAAGCCCTTAGGATGTGTACTCGACTACCAGGACTGTGATGCAGATTATACTAGTGGGGCCTGGATAGTCCATGAGTACATCCTTGAAATGTTCCTAGTCGAGGGAATATCGAGACGGGGCATCGATATTCCAGAGTAGACTAGCGTATATCTTCTCGACCCATGCGATGGGCGATGGATGATCCCATAACCATTGGTGTTTGACATCGGAGATGGTATGCGGGTGCTCAGTGGAGACTGGGTACACTGAACGGACTCGCCGAGAACTCCCAGATGGTATTATACCTCACGTCAGATGGCAGTTCTCTGGTGACACTGGTACAGCTTAGTCTGTTGACCCGAGATCGTCATAGAGTCTTGTGTGTCTCCCACTGTGCTTTGATTTCCACCCTACCACGGCTCTACTGAGTCGTGCAAACAGGTGGTTTTTGGGTACAGTCCCGATTCACATGGAGGCAATGAGCGATAGGAGGGGATTCATCTCTCCCGGTATTGGGGGTTGATGTTGTGCTATGCTCGACTGGCCATAACAGGAAATCCCTGGCCAGGGTTGTAGTGATATACTGGTAAGAGTTATCAGTAGTTTCACGAATGTTATGGACCCTACGTCGGCATGACTTATCGAGCTATTGGGGTCTGACGTTTACCACCCCTAGGCGAGATATGCGACATATCAGACGAACAGACCGGACTGTACGGTAAGTGTTACTGGTTGGATTCGCAGAAGTGTGAGCGGGCTTGCTCGTCGATCTTCTGATCGCTCAATACCCGGGTGGCCGTTACGTTTAGCAGACCGCTTGCGGCTTGTGGGTGTTTGATATGATCATCATCCGCTGCCAGCGTATTGACGAGTCTTTAGAGTCCTACACAGAGGTTTCCTGGCTCAAGCGAAACGAAATAGGAGCGCATATGAGATATGTGCGGGACCGAGAATAATGCGTGAATATGATACCGTATTTCATTCTCGCGATGAATGTGTCGGATGGTTGTATGCGATATAACCTAGTTATCGAATCAAGGATTGATTCGATAAGCCGATACATTGGATACTAGCCGGTTATATGCGATATAACCGGATCATTGAATCAAGTGTTGATTCAATGATTTAATGTATAATTATATATTTGATATATTACTTTGCATTAACTAGTATTGGTTCACTTTAAATAGATTTACTCACTTGGTTTGTACACATTGTATATGTGATATACTTTTGTGCACAAGATTGTATCATATTTGATGATACTTGCTCTTTTGGGTTTGTGTAAAGATTAAACCATGTTTAATGAATGGTTAGGGTTTCTTTTCTCTTATTTATTTATCCATTTATTAGTTCCAAACCTCGGCGGTTCACCAGCAACCTAGAGACAACCTCGACGTCCGTCTCGATACAGCAGACGAGATGTCACCCCAATGTTCGTCTCGACACAGCAGACGCAACGTCATCAAACAAACGGAGCCACGGCAAAATCCCTAGTTCCCACCGCAACATTCGTCTCGATACAGCAGACGCAATGCCAGCAAACGAAGCAAAGGCCAAATTCCTAGCTTCAGGGTCTTGACGGCAACTCATATAAAACCCGAAAGACTATCGGAGATCATCCCACACCAGCGCGGAGTGGTTATGACTCATCGGAGCTCTCCAAAATGAGCCTAACCTCAAGTAAAAAGCGGCATGGCAAATTCCTAGCGCTTGCTCTTCCGACGGTCAAACTGCCAAGGAGGATTGCTTAAAGACGTCTTGTCCAGCCCCCGAAGGGATCAGAGACACGTCAGTCGCAGGGCTACTCGAACAGCACGATTGCCTATCGAGGACTATATCAGCTTATGCGACGGTACGATGGCCAAAACCCTAAGTACCACCAACCCTAACGGGCTTCTGGCGTAAAGATCAGAGGTTAAATACGACGTTAAGATGTTCTTGCGAGAAACGTTCGATTCGTCTCGACTTGTGAAAAATTGTCTAGGCGGCTCGACTCGTGAGATAAAGCCTTAGGCAGTGGGCATAAAAGAAGCATGTTTCCTAAGCATTGGGACCCTGCGAGTTGGCCCAAAACGGTCTCTTGCATACCATCCACGGGTCTCACTCTCCAACGTCGAACTTCGACAAGGAGGGAAGCAACCGCTTACAAGTCCTCTCGACTCGTAAGAGGGAAAAATTCTCTTGTAGGATCCTTACGACTTACAAGAGAAAACCACACTTAGGAATCCTCACGATTCCTAAGGAGAGAAACCCGCCTACGAGATCCTCTCGATCCGTAGGGAGAAAAGTCTCTATGAGACCCTCACGGCTCATAGAGTTGAAAAGTCTTAGGGAGAAGATCTGAACCTGCGGCCTAAGCCCTCGCTATCTCGTGAAGAAATCAAGAAGCTTACTCTATTACCTGCTAATTGTGACGATATGCTGAGAAAGAGGAAAAGCAACAGAAAAAGCTGATGGTCCGATTTACATTTGATCAAGCGTTCAAGACACATTCATTCATGCATGGGCAAAAAGACTCAGGACAGAAGATATATAATAAAGACAAGCTGGGATAAAAAAAAATTTCCATTAATATTGCCCGAAGTTCTTACGGTCATAAAAACAATAAACGAAACTTACAATGGAATAACCTCAGATCCATGGCATGAATTAAGGAATTCAAAAGCGACCCTATCTATGACTTTCCAAGCCTCGCGGACCATCCTAGTGTGCTTCCTTTCGCGAGCACAAGCGTCAGGGTCCCTTCCGATGTCTTCCACCCTCCGATAAGCAGTGAGTATGGCAGACTGTTGAAAGACCTTGTGCAAGAGGTCGATAAGACTGTCTCGCTGTCTCTTTGAGATAAAATTCAATAGGGACACAGAGTGCACCTTGTCCTCAGCGGCATCCAACGCCCTAAGAGGCACGCCGGAACAGAATAGGGGAAGCGCTTCCCAGATAGCTCCCACGATAAGTTTAAGAAGAGAGGAAAGGCGGGGAAGCAGTGGACCATTGTATGCGTCGAAGCGACTCATTATTTTAGCACACTCCTCGTTTGTGAACTCCTGATTTTGAGAGCGGCCAAGTCGGCGGATGTCCTCATGAGAGATGATCTCGTTAAGAGCGTACATGTGGGCGTTCATTGTTCCTATGAAAGAGGATCAACAGAATTATCAGGAAGACTGATTAAGCAAAACGATATAATGCACTGAGGAATAAAATGCAATCTTTAAGTTCCAAGATCCATGAAGAATTCTTAAGAGTTCTTCTATATGATTTAGGAGGAGCAAAGCTCCATTAATGAATTAAGAAAATCCAAGAAAAATCTTTCAGAGAGCAGAGCTCTATGGAACCCTAGTAGGGTCTCCTTTAGTTCTCTTTAGATCCCTTTAAGACCTGTAGAGCAAAGCTCTGCTAAGTGAAACCCTAAATAGGTTTCCTTTAGATCAGGGATGTATTGAGAGCGAGGCTCTATCAATGAAAATTAATTTAATCCAAATTAAAATTTTCACCTAAAAGTTTTAAGAATTTAACTCTTAAAGTTCTTGAAAATAAAAAGCAGGGCTCTGAGTTCTGAAAGTAAAATTTTAGAAATGAGAATCATCTAAGGGACCAAAGGTCCTATTTATAGGCATCAAGTGCCCTTTCAGCTTCTAAGGGATGGCGCGACGGTTCGGAGTCTGCCACCGCTTCGCTCACGTTAGGAGGTCATGTAAGCGCAACGGTGGGGGGCATCTGTTTACCCCAATCAGAGCAAAGCTCTGTTCAAATTCCAAGGTGGGAAAAGAAGCAATGCTTCTGTTTTTCTACAATCAGAGCAAAGCTCTGTTTTGAAAATAAAAGTTAAAATAAATGAAGTAACGCTTCATTTCTCCTGCGCTGCACGCAGAGCGCCACGTGTCAAAATCGGACACGTTAGAGCAAGGAGCGCAGCGCCCAAGGTAGCGTACTCCATCAGAGCAAATCTTAAAAAAAAAAAAAAAAGGTTGCGCTGTGCGCAGTGCGCGACACGTGTCAGCGCAGCTGCGCAGTGCGCTGCGCGACACGTGTCAGCACGCGCAGTGCGCAACTGCGCAGTGCTCAATGCGCAGCTGCGCAACTTAAAAAAAAAAAAAAGTTGCGCAGTGCGCTGCGCGACACGTGTCAGCGCAGCTGCGCAGTGCGCTGCGCGACACGTGTCAGCGCGCGCAGTGCGCAACTGCGCAGCGCTCAGTGCGCAGTGCGCAACTAAAAAAAATAAATAAATAAATAAATTGCGCGACACGTGTCTGCGCAGTTGCGCATGCACAACTGCGCGACACGTGTCACGCGTTGGAGAGTTGCGCAAAAACAGAATGAAAATTTAAGAAAATCTTTTCTGTTTTTGTTAAAGCAAGAAAATTTCTTCTGTAAAACAGGGGCCTTTGGATCAATAATCCAACGGTGGGGAAAATTCTCCAAATCACTCATAAAAAGATCACTTTAACAAATTTAACTAATTTATGAGCACTATAAAAGGGACCCTAGACCTCATTTCAAAAGGAGAAAGATCTGGCAAAAAAAAAGGAGAAGAGAACTCTTGAGAACTCTTGAAGAATAAAAAAAAAGGTAAAAACCTTTAAAAGAAGAGAAAATTCTCTTATGAACAAGATCATGGATCTTCAACAATAAATAAATAAATAAATAAAATAGTGCCTTGCACTTGTTTTATGAACCATCGGTTCTTGAACCTAAAAGGTTCTTAAATTAAAAGTGCTTTGCACTTTTATGAACCTTTGGTTCTCTGAGATAAGGAAAACAAGAAAAACTTGTTTTTTCTTAGAAATAAATTAAATAGTGTCTTGCACTTGTTTTATGAACCATCGGTTCTTGAACCTAGAAGGGTTCTTAAATTAATAGTGCTTTGCACTATTATGAACCTTTGGTTATCTGAGATAAGGAAAACAAGAAAAACTTGTTTTTTCTTAGAAATAAATTAAATAGTGCCTTGCACTTATTTTATGAACCATCGATTCTTGAACCTAGAAGGGTTCTTAAATTAATAGTGCTTTGCACTTCTTATGAACCACTGGTTCTCTAAAACAAGAAAAAGAGAAATAAAAGAAAGATAGTGCTTTGCACTTTTATGAACCTTTGGTTCTTGAAATAAACAAACTTGTTTTTCTTTGATCTAAATTAGATCAAGAAATCAAATAGTGCTTTGCACTTCTTTTATGAACCATTGGTTCTTGAATCTAAAAGATTCTCAAATTAATATTGCTTTGCACTTATAAATCTGCACTGTTGTGCTCTCTGATTGGCGCAAAGCGCTTGACAAATGCAATGCATTTCCTAAAGGGCCAGGCCCAAATCAAAAAGACCTAGTAGGCCTAATTAAATTGCAGTGCAATAAAAGGGGCAGAGCCCAAACAAACTAGATGCTCTGCATCATTTATAAAAGGGCAGAGCCCAAACAAAATAGATGCTCTGCATCATTTATAAATGGGCAGAGCCCAAACAAAACAAAAATAATGCAGTGCATTGTTTAAAAAAGGGGCAAAGCCCTAACTCAGGCCTAATTGGCCAAAGACAAATAAAAATGTTGAACATTCAACTGGACTTAGCCCAGTCATGGCCATAAGTCCTCAAATTAAATTGACTGAGCACGGCTGCTCCCTAAATGAATTTACATCCGGTTCGAGGGTACATCTCCGAACTCCTCTGACACCTATCGTTGTAATCCTTCAACGACGTTAGAGAGGTGACGGGTCCCAACGACCATACATCAATATGGACTGCGGGGTCCTTAAACTCGTGGACCGAAGCGTCCTTAAACTAATATTGGACCGAGACGTACGTAAACTAATATTGGACCGACACGTCCCTAAACTAATATTGGACCGAGACGTCCTTAAACTAATATTGGACCACCATGTCCTTAAACTGGCACAATAGAGCCCAAATGCTCTTTTGTCGGATCTAAACGATCCCGTTAACTCGATCTTAGTCCCAAACTGGACTAACGTATCCTTAACAACCGTTTAAGTTGATCTTAGCCTCAAATATGGCTAACGCATCCTTAAACCTTCAAACAGACTTTAGTCCCAAATTGGACTATAAATTCCCCCAATCAACTTTGGCTCAAGGGTACATCTCTGTACTCCTCTGACATTTGTCGTTGTAATTCTTCAACGTCGTCAGAGAGGTGACGGGTCTCGACGACCATACATGCAATGGACCACTATGTCCCTAAACTGGAACAATAGAGCCCAAATGCTCTTTTGTCGGATCTAAACGATCCCGTTAAGTCGATCTTAGTCTCAAACAGGACTAACGTATCCTTGACGAACGTTTAAGTCGATCTTAGCCGCAACGCGACTAATGCATCCTTAAACTAAAAACACCAAACCCAAATCTAAGTAAATACGGATTTGGACTAATCCACGTCCTACGGGCGACGGCATTACTCAGTCTCCGTATACAATCCACGGGCAACCACAAACAAAACAAACACCCACGACACGAAGTGAAATTCTGGAGAAGGAGAAAGTTGTTACCGCGAAGCGGTAGCGTAATTAACTGCAGGGGCTTGCGCCTGCAGGGAAGAGCGTCCCCACAATCAAAAACCCCTCTAGCGAGGGGGAATCTGACAAAGTCTGCTATATCGGCCGCATCCGTCTAAACCTTCGATACACGGTGCCATAAATCAACTTGGTATCTTCGGAGAGGTGGACGGATAAAACCAAATAGCATCTGCCCCGAATCTCAGCGTCAGGCCATCGCGGTCCTGTGCGCCGCCTTTCGGAGGGGAACATCACCAATTACAACGAATTGCGATATAATGAGGATGATCACCTAATTCCCAATAACTTACTCCCACTCATCATCTGTAAAACCATACAGATGTGAGAATCATACCTGGTAAATACATACCCTGGAGCAAGTGTCTAATTGGGAAATCAGTTTTCTTTTAACAGTACACAATGAAACTGAAACATTGAAATGTTTCGATGGGGTATCCTGGTATTCCTAGTAATGCATCTTCCATTATCCAGATTCACAACTGTAACCGTATATCTCTTTGCCATCTGTCCAAATCCCTTTATATGTCTTTAGTCATTACCTTCTGTACACCCCTTTAGGCCAAATGGTTTTCTTCCTTCCCTACCGTTCGGCACCAGCCTATGGTTTGGAAGAAGACTATCCAATAAGCATAATGGGTGTACTGTCCTAATCCTAGGAGCACTCGCAATGCGAGAGAAGGTGAAGATAAAAGACAACCGAATAAATCTTATTCCTATTTCTCCTGAACCAGAATCCATCCCCGAACTGGAATAAGTGCCTTTCGAGTTCGTATATAACCATACGATGGATTATCCAATAAACTTGGGATCTTCATAGTGATACGGAGTGTCCTGGAGAAATACAAAGGTGATTTGGGATTGGCGAAGAAGTACTTGGTTTGGTCGTGAATAACAGTCGCAATTTACTTTGCCCTCTTACTAATCCCTTTCTTTGTCTTTACCTAATACCTTCTGTACACCATCGTTACGCTAATTGGTTTTCTTCATTCCCCATCGTTCGACACCTGCCTATGGTTTGGAAGAAGACTATCCAATTTGCATAATAGGTGTACTATCTCCTAAACCAAGGAGTACTCACAACCTGAGAGAAGGTAAAAAGGAAAAGACAACTGAATAGTCTTATTCGTTTTCTCCAGAACCGGAAACCATCCTCGAATTCCTTCGAGTTCGTATCTAACCATACGATGGTTTTGTCCAATGGAAGTGGACGTTCGTAGTAATACGGGGTGTCCCGGAGAAAAGGGTAAAAGTAGGAGTGGCAATGAGGTCTGCAACTCTGACAATCCAAAAGCCAGTGTTAAGAAGGTTCGGTCAACTTGGTCACTGAGTTATAGTCTAGGGTCGGGTCAATGGTCGCTGCCAAAGAGAGAGAGAAAAGAAACACTCAGCGTGCACTCTAGCCTAGACCAGAATGGTTATCACTTTATCTAATCAGGAAACCTCCCACTGTAACCTCAAAATCTTCCCCAAACCTGAAAGAAGAATTAGTCGGGATCACCCGAGGAGTAAACCAACTCATCAGTGGGAATCGGGATCCAACTATCATCGCATGATAACGTGACGGAATCCACTCACGTCACCACACTCCAGAAGGTATGCGGATGCCTGGCAAGTTTCAGTTTCTTTAGAAACTCCCGATGTGATTTTTACCCCTAGGACCCAAGTGACCTTGACACAGTCAACAAATAAAAGAGTCCTAGTCAAGTTCAACCCGTCATTATCCTGGATTGCATTAAACCCACCCGTACGAGCCCTTGACACAGTCAACAAGGCCGCACGACTGTCCTAACCAATCCCATTAATATGCTACAAACAAACACTACTTAGCTACCGCACACTACGCCTTGACAAAGTCAACAAACGCAGCACGAATACTAAGTAATACTTGTAAGAAATGACGGAGGGCTACGTCGAGTTTTTGGCGAAAAACTTTTAACGTAATGAACTCGATATCGTTGAAGGAACTGCATAGTTTTTTATAAAAATATAGTGACGAAAACCTTTGCTAAAGAGGTCACTCCCGGTGAAGGGATCTCGGCTCTTTCCCCGTAGAATGAGGTGCCGGAATTCCAACTGAATACCACGATGCAAAGCAAAAGTAATCGGCTATAGTGAAGTTATTGCCCTGACGCAAACTTTTGTCCAAGGGGTCACTCCCGGTGAAGGGATCTCGGCCCTTGCATCGTCGACTGAGGAGCTGGATATTCATAACCGAATACCACTGTGCAAAACAAAAGAGAACGCCCTTACAATAACAGCTTTTTTTTTGAAAAAGTGTTCCAACAACATCAGAATAGGTTTGTTTATCTTGCATTGATCCGAATCAACGCAGTCCCATCAATTGATCACACCAATAAAGAACGAAAATAATGATGTACGTATATGCCATCCGCATTCGCCACTGGGTCCCGTCATCACCCGTTAGGTTACTTAACTAACGACAGAGCGGGGACTGGACTAGCATGGATGCAAAACATATACAACATCTACTAGTATATATATCAATATATAATATTTCGCTCAAGGCGTGATAAAATGCAACATCACAGAAATGTACAGCATCACAGAACAATACATATATCTGGGATCCTCGGGTTTCACAGAGCCGCTGCTGAAACCCGACGTTCCCCTGGTCGTGTGGATAGCCTGCGCAATGAAAATCCTAGACCCCTACAGACGCGGCAAGTCACCCGCCAAAACCTGAAGCGAGGCAGCCCCCTTCAGCAACGTGAATGGACCACCCATCACTTCACGGAATCCGGTAACTTGGGCACCCCTCCTGGGTCAACCTGTACCCCCTACGAGTGCGGTGAATAGCCCGCCAATTCTAGAGTAAAGCCCCCTCCGTCTCAACGCCATGAGATGCGGGCTTGTTGCCCTCTAGAACCCGGCTATTTGTGCACCCCTCCGTGGGGTAATCCTAGTACAGAAAGTAAAATATACATACAACGGGTACATCGACCTCGACCTGGTCGTGCCCCAAAAGAATAATACAAACAGGCAGTGACGGCAGTCCACATGTCGGACGCTCGCCCCGCAATATCAAATGTACATATAAAACAAAACTGTACTACCACTGCAACCAGGCTATCCCCACGACCGATCCGCAACAACACAGCACAATCACAGAACATCAACGTGAATGTCACGTTCGCAAATCCGTCTAACCGGGCTATAGCAGTCAGACAGGATTTACCGATCAAGTGACATTCACGGTCGCAGATATAATGTAAATACTGTGAACTAATGTGTTTAAAATATCCGATCGAACAAATTTACCAAGTGGGCCCCAAAGCATTACTGTAGCACTTACAGAAAATCTGGGCCCAAAAATAATATTCCAGAAACCCTATTTTCTAGTGTAAGACAATCTGGAAAAATTTGGTGCAGTGAGGAGCCTAAGTGGCGGCGGAACCGCGGCCCAAGCATGGCTTTGGCCGCGGTTTCGCGGTGGGATGATGGATTCAGGCGACCAAATTTTACCAGAATTCTTATACTTCCCTGCACATCATTCGGCAACTACCTGAAAAATTTTTAGAGTCCAAAAAATTTCGACAGAAACCCGATGCACACGAATTACGGTTTTTAGGATTTTTGTTCGATCGGGTCTTTAAACATACTAGAGCAAGCTAGACTAGGTTAATAGCGTGGCTCTGATACCATGTTGCGCCACGGCAGCGCCCCGGCCTTCTACTCGAGGCAAAAATGCGGAATCAAAAATTTTCTTTACTTGGAACCGGCGCTACCGCGGACAATAAACCCGGATCGTATCCATTAACCTAATGCTAGCTATCAAGAGAAGGGTAGAGAAGTATACCGAGCGATCCATGTCCTTCGGTCTTCTCGTCGTCGTCCCGATCACCCGCGGTATCACTGTTCGTCGTCTTCTCGTCGGAAAGGGCACCACGTAGCCGAATACTTTTACGGGCTCCCACCTCTGGACCGAGGCAAATTGGGCGCGAAGTTGGCTAGCCGGCGCGTCCAAGATATGCTGTAGGCTAGTGTAGAACACTTTGTCTCTTGAGGTTATAGAAGTTGCCATGATGGAGAAGAGAGAAAAATGCTTTGGAGGAAAATGGTGCCCATAATTTTTAGCAAGGTAAATGAGATGAGGAAAAAATACCATATGCTCAAAAATGAAACTCTCTCATTTCTCCCTCTAATGTGGCCGGCCCCTCTCAAATCAAATGGTGGAGGGAAAAGATCAAAACCAAGAAGGGAGGTGATGGTAGGAGATCAAGGGTGGTGACCACATCAAAAGCAAGCTTCACATCATACACTAAATCAATCTTAATCTCATTAATGCATGAAATGATGATAGAAAAGAATGGAAAAAAAAGAGGCTCTCATAATCAATCCATATGCAAGAAACCCCCTCCACTAATGTTATTTGCAAACTTACAAATAACCCCCTCCATCGAAAAGTCCGGCCGTGAAGGAACAAAGGAAAACTGGCCGGAACGGAATGCAAACTGGCAACTTCAGAAAAATGATCCCGTAATAAATTACAGGAAAACCCCGCTACTGCATATACATGCTCGCATTTGTATTCCCACTGAACACAAATGCAAAGAGACAATATCTACACTATCTAATACTAGGATCCGGCTTAAGCCAAAGCCGGCTAGTAAAAACCGTCCGATCACGATCCGTGTAATACCGCACGTATCTGATCGAACCCTGCCATATCTCCATACGGCCTCTACAGCGTTTCGCCCGAAACCTGAGTAACTGAGTGTGGTGGACTCTAAAGACTCATCAATACTATGGCTGTGGATTTAACCACTAGCACGTCAGAGGTATTAGCCATACTCGATGGGCCACCAGCTATTGACCAAAAGGGACGTCGATGAGCGAACTCATCCTGACACCCTACTGAGCCTGTCAGTGACAATATCCGTACAGTCCGGTCCGTTCGTCTATGAGTATCGCATGGCGGGCCTGTGGGGTTGGTAAAAGTCAGACCCCCAAAAGCGGTACAAGTCGTGTCGGAGTGTAGCCCAGAACACCCTGAGATACTACTGGAATACCTACCAGTAAATCTCCTACCTCGGCCGAGGGCTTTGTGTAATGGCTCTCCTAGACACAGCGCGACCTCACCCCCAATACCGGGAGAGACGAACCCTTGCAGATCCGCTCACTGCCTCCATGTGGCTCGGGACTGTACCCAACTAAAATCTGTTTGCACGACTCCTTTGAGCCGTGGTAGGGTAGTAATCAAAGTACAGTGGGAACTCACACGAGACAAATGACGATCCCAGGTCGATGAACTAACCTGTACACATGTCACCAGGGAACTGCTATCTGACGTCTGGTATAATCCCAACTAGCAGGTTCCCGGCGAGTCCTGTCCGGTGTACTCATAACCCAATGAGCGCCTGTATACATCTTAGGTGAACCAACTGACACCAGTGGCTTGTGAGACCGGCCACCGCCCCTCGTCGGGGTCTCGACTGTATACACTAGTCTACTAATGGAGTATCGATGCCCAGTCTGGAAACTCCCACGACTAGGGACCTTTTAAGGATGTGCTTATAGACCCCAGCTCCCATGTATATGATCGCCCTCATACTGCTGGTAGTCAAGCAAGAATCCTAGGGGCTCTATCAACGTGTAATAGCGACCTGTCAGGTCACCTAAAGCAGTACACGGTGATAAAGATAAACCAGATAGCATACTATCATCTTGAGTAAGACTGTCCTACTGGGACAGGTCCTCCCTCAATTATTGCAATCACGTGCCTGCGATCCAATAATTGACTCTGAGGGCACTATCTCCAACATATGTAACTTCGTCAACCTTCTCTCATTGATGTGACCCAGTCTACAATGCCATAAGAAAGTATGATTTATTTCCGGAGACTTTCTTTTATGTGTATTCTGGACATTGAAAATCTGTGGTTGGTTTAATACGTATATACCATTGCTCAATGTACCTGACCCAATCAGAACTTGATTAAGGTGAATGTTTACAACTTTACTTACAAAGGCAAATTCATAACCTTCTTTAGATGTCAAAGATACAGAAATGCTATTACAAGTTGCGTTGGGTACAAAAAAGAAATTACGTAAAACCAAAACATGTCCATCTGACATTCCCAGGTGATAGTCCCCCACGGCCTTAGCATCCATGCTAGCTCCGTTTGCAACTTTGAGGGTCATGTCACCTGCCTTCAAAAACCTACGGTTTCTCAACGCCTGCAAAGAATTACAGATATGAGATCATGATCCGGTATCCAATACCCAAGAAGTAGAGTTTATTGATAGAATGTTTTCAATAACATACAGACCTGAAGCTGAAACCCCAACTTGCTTCAGATCCTGTGTTCTGGCCTTCCAAGCCCTGCAATCTTTCTTCCAGTGTCCACTCTTATGACAGTAAAAGCATTCTTCTTTATCCACAAGCTTCCCTACTTTCTTTGTTGCTTTTGCCTTTCCCTTCGTATCCACTTTACTAACACCGCCCCTTGGTTTGGCGGGGGCTTTCTTCTTCTTTCCCTTGGATTTCGCCTTGGACCTAGAAGAGGAAGATCCTCCTACAAACAAAGTGGATGTTTCCCTACCTTTCTGTAGGGTGCCCTCTGCGCTCCTCAGCATGTTGAGGAGTTCTAAAAGTTCAACTTCCTTTTCTTGCAAGTTGAAGTTCAGGATAAACTGGGCGTAAGTGGAAGAAAGGGACTGGAGAACTAAGTCCGTATAGAGCTCATTCTCCAACGTGATCCCAAGGTCCGCGAGCTCCTCTTTGTAGCCAATCATCTTAAGCATGTGTTCTGCTAACGGTGATCCGACGGCCAATCTTGCCGAAAACAACTTCTTCGACACTTCGTATCTGGCGATATGAGATTGCCTTCCTTACGGTTCTTGTATGGAGAAATATGGATTCGAGGTCTATATTCTCATGCCTCCTCTGATGTTCGTTGTCCATAGAGGCAAGCACGAGGCACTTAGCCTTCGCGCAGTCGATTTCCTAGGTCTTACGGATTTCCCTATCCGCGACGCTGGTTTTAGGACCTGGGACTGAGGGAGCTTTGGTGGTAAGAAGATACCCTAACTTGTCATAAGTGATTGCCATTTTGACATTCCTGAGCCAATCTTTGTAGTTTGGCCCTGTCAGTATGTTTTTATCTAGTAATAACTTAAGTCCGGTCATGTTGATTGGTCGCTGCAATTAGGAGAGAGAGAAGAAACACTTTAGCACGATGCTCTTGCAAGTTTAGAGTAGTTTTTAGTTTGTCTAAACAGGATGGCTCCCACTGTCTCTCGAATCCCTCCTCAAACCATAAAGGAAGAATTAGTCAGGATCAATCTCACCGTACAATACTTGCTTAACCGTTCAGCCAGGCCAGTGTCGGTACTTCGAGGGAGGTTTTCCAACGCTTTCGCGAAGTTCCTTAATTAAATAACCTCTTTTCCCTGTGGGTGTAGCCCCGCTAACACCTTTCTAGACACCTACTTGGTTTATAGCATTGATCGTTAAGTGAGAAATTTCCTGAGGAGTAGCATATACTCACAGTAGGATCGGGATCCAAATATCATCGCGTGACAAAACTGAAGGAATACTACCAGAATCATCACACTCCAAATGGTATGCAGCGCTAGCAAGTTTCAGTACTTATGAAACTCCCGATGTGGATTTTTGCCCCATGCTCTTATGACCTTGACTTTGGCCAAAATATCATAAGTCACATGTCAAGTTCTACCCGTCATTCTCCAGGTTAATTTGAGCCCACCCGCACATACCCTTGACTTTGGCTAAAATGGTAGAACGACAGCCCCAAACCAACACATCTATCTATGCTGCACATGAATACCCAATAGCTACCAATCACTATGCCTTGACTTTGGCCAACATACATAGCTTGAATACTATTGACTATTCATGTGAAACGACGGAGGGCTACGAATGGTTTTGGCAAAACCGTGAACGTAGTGAACTTGATATAATCGATGGAAGGAGATAGCTTTTAAAAAGAGTGGCTCAAGCTCCTCATTTAAAAGTTGGTTTTGAAAAGAACCGAGTGATTTTGAAAGTGTTCCAACGACTTTTACTAGGTTTATTTTCTTGCATTAGTTCTTTTAATGCGTCCCATCATTTAATCCTACTATTGCAGAAAACAACCAAAATATGACGTACGCTTATGCCATTCGCATTCGCCACGGGGCCCCGTCATTACCCGTTAGGTTACTTAACTAACGACAGAGCGGGTGCTGGGCTAGCGCGGCTGCAAAACATAAGCAACGCCTAAATAATATCATATATAGATATATTGCAATGATAGCCATTTCAGATCACAGATGAACACATTGGATATACTAGGAATCCGCAATTCGTACGAGCCTATAACGAAAAGCGGATTATACGGTCGCGATGAATAGCCAATACCCCACTCTAGACCCCTACGGGTGCGGCAAACTACCCGCCAAATATCCGAAGTGGAGCAACCTCCCTCAACGACGTGAGTAGGCCACTCGGCACTTCGAGATACCCGGTAGTTTGTGCACCCCACCTTCGGTCTATCCTAGGAGCAAAAACAGTAAAAAGAAATTATACAATGACGGCTACAACCCCGACCCGGTTGTGTGGCCAAAAAAAATATTACATCAATTTACATATTACATGAATTGAAAGATAAAAGAAAACTCTCATCTCACAACCCCCCGGCTATTCATCCGCGACAATCCAATGAATTCATATACACATACCATCAACATTACAGATCACAGATATGTATAACCCCCACTAATCGACGTATAGCGATTAGCGGACGTTCAATACATATAACACAGCACAGATATAAACCCGTTAGCATTAGTCTTTAGAAGTTCGATCAAAATACGGATTTTTAGGCCCCAAACACAAAATTTTCTTTCTGTAAAATCTGGGCAGAAAAAACATATTTTAAAAATCCCAAAACAACCCCAGAAACAAACTGCACCAAAAATACCCTACGGCCGAGTCAACTCGGCCGCGGATCCGCGGCGCGCTTTGATCGATTCACTGGGCCATTTTTCTGCAGATTGTTATAAAAACCCTGAGTCGAATTTTAAGACAAGATTTATTAATTTTTGAACAGAGGAAAAATTCGACAGAAAGTATGCTTTTCGGGTTAGTTTCGCGACTTTTTTTCCGATCGAACTTCTACTTACTTCGCTAACATGTTAGATAGTGTTTAACTAGGCTCTGATACCTCTGTAAGTCCATGCTACCCTTCCCCGGTACTTACGGGGTTGTGGAATTGGTGAAAAACGATTTTCAAGAGGGTGGTAACATGGACTCAAAAACGGATCTTTGTTAAACAATCTACCTAACAACCTAACTAGGAGTTTTACCTACTCTGTTAAGGGGTTATACCTTTCTTGAACTCCTTCGTCTTCAACTCTTGTGGTGTACGGACCGGCCTCTCCTCGTCGTCTTCTCACGCCGAAGACGAATCCACCCGAAAGCTTCTACCTTTGGCTTCTTCTTCGAACTTTGAAGAAAATAGAACACTTGGCTTGCTAGGCCTTGTGAACTAGAATGAGTAGAGGATTGTTTTGGTGTCTTTTTATCTCTAAGGCAATGAGTCTCAACACATGAGAATGGTTTGCCTTGACCTAGAGAGAGCAAGAGGAAGAGGGAGAGAGCTTGAGAATGAGAGAGCTCAAGAGAGAGAAAGCAAAATGAAAGAAAAATATGCCACACTTTTCTCATCCAACCTCTCATAATCCAAAAGCATCATGAGCCATAATGATAATCAAGTATTATGTGATGGTTATCATTTCACAAAAGGCAATATCATTTCATGCACTCATTTTACAAACCACAACAAGCAAGCAAAAGTTTTTGCATGAAAATGACAACCATTGTAATCATGATGGTCAACTAGTCCAACCTAGTCAACTGGTCAACAAAGTCAACAAGTCAACAAAGTCAACCCCTCAACAACCATGTCACTATAATACTTAATTAATATTATTGCTAATCAAATTTCTTATTCTCATTAGGGTTTAGCAAAAAGTCAACAGTCAACAGTCAACAGTCAACAACCCCAATGAGAATCCTCTGCCTCTGTCTCTCTGTCAACTGTGCATACACACCCGCATCCGCGTTCCGAGGAACATGAATACAAACGACATAAAACAAATCCCAAAACGTATACTAGGATCTGGCTTAATAGTAAAAACTGCCCGGTCACTAAACGTGCACAAGTGCGCGGATATGACCGAACCCTGTCGCAAAACCATGCGACCTGTCGCAAAACCATGCGACCTCTACTCTTTTGCCTAAAGGCGAATAGCTCTCTGTGTGGGACTCTAAAGACTCGACACTATGCTGGCAGTGAGTTTAACCATAGACCGCAAGCGGCACTAGCTGTGCGTAACGGCCCCCAGTAGACGCCGATAAGAAGACGGAGGAGGTGAAACCCATCTGAACTCCTACTGAGCCTGAATGTGACAATCTCCGTACAGTCCGGTCTGTTCGTGTGATACATCGCATGGCGGGCCTAGGGGGTGGTGAACGTCAGTCCCCTAATAGCGGTACATGTCGTGTCGGAGTGTAGCCCAAAACACCCTGAGATAACACTGGAAACCTACCAGTATATCTCGCTTGGCCTGGCCAGGGACTACTCGTGTAATGGCTCTCCTACACACAACGCAATGTCAACCCCCAATACCGGGAGAGACGAATCCTGTCTAACCGTCACTGCCTCCAAGTGCTTCGGGACTGCACCCAACTACTACCTGTTTGCACAACTCCTTTGAGCCGTGGTTGGGTAGTAATCAAAGTACAGTAGGAACACACTCGAGGCGAAGTGACAGTGTCAAGTCTGCAGACTAAGCTGTACTCATGTAACCTGGGAACTGATAACTGACGATAGGTATAATACCAACCAATCAGTTCCCGACGAGTCCTGTCCAGTGTACTCATAACCTAACGAGCACCCGCATACTATCTCAAGTACGACGTACTGACGGCTGTGGGACAGACCGTCTCCCAAGCTGGGATAAGAAGCGCATACGCTAGTCTACTCCGGAGTATCGATGCCCTGTCTCGATAGTCCTACGACTAGGGACCTGTATAAGGATGTGCTTGTGGATTACCCAGCCCCCACGAGTGTGACTGCCATCACAACGCTGGTAATCAAGCAAAGATCCTAAGGGCTCTACTAATATGTATAAGCAATATGCTAAAAGAAACATATGCACATATTAAAGTAGAAACAAACCAAGTAGCATACTACCATTTTGAGTAAGATTGTCTATACAACTGTGAATATCCCAAGCTTCCATTAAGTAATATACAAACTAGTATGATACAGTAATGGCCTCTAGGGCATATACACTAACAGGTGAGTTGTTACACACACCTTAGCGGATTTCGACTTCCATGACTACCGTCCTGGTTTCTTAATCGACCAACACCCTTTGTGGGTTCTAGGTTAGCACGCAGTTGGGCACCGTAACCCGGCTTCCGGTTCATCCCGCATCGCCAGTTCTGCTTACCAAAAATGGCCCACTTGGAGCTCTCGATTCCGTGGCGCGGCTCATCAAAGCAGCAGCGCCATCCTACCTATTTAAAGATTGAGAATAGGTCTAGGGCGTTGCGCCCCTGATGCCTCTAATCATTGGCTTTACCCGATAGAACTCATGCGCGGGCTCCAGCTATCCTGATGGAAACTTCAGAGGGAACCAGCTACTAGATAGTTCGATTAGTCTTTCGCCCCTATACCCAAGTCAGACGAACGATTTGCACGTCAGTATAGCTGCGGGCCTCCACCAGAGTTTCCTCTGGCTTTGCCTCGCTCAGGCATAGTTCACCATCTTTCGGGTCCCGACAGGCATGCTCCTACTCGAACCCTTCACAGAAGATCGGGGTCGGTCGGCGGTGCACCCCGTGAGGGGGATCCCGCCTATCTGCTTCCTTCCGCCTTCTGGGTTTTCACGCCCATCGGCTCGCACGCAAGTCAGACTCCTTGGTCCGTGTTTCAAGACGGGTCGGATGGGGAGCCCGCGGGCCGGTGCCATGAGCACGCGGGTACCCTAAGGGGGAACGCCGAGATGGCGCACGCTGCTTCCTCGGCCGCGCCGGCGGCATACGACCGCGGGCGGGATCGACCTGTTAGTGTATATGCCCTAGGGGCCATTATTGTATCATACTAGTTTGTATATTACTTAATGGAAGCTTGGGATATTCATATGTATATAACAGTTTTTCTAAACATGGTAGTATGCTACTTGATTTTTTCTATCTTAATATGTGAGTATACGTATTGTAGGGTTCCTAGGCACTCTAATGGAGTCTCACAAGTGATCAAACATGCACAAATCAAATTTTACAAGTGCCTACAAACCCTAATACGGATCGTTAACTAGATATATAGGCGAAGCAAGCATGTAAACCGAAATATAGCTAAAGGGAAGGGGCTACAACCTTTGTAGATCCGGTCCACCACTTCCTAAGCTACGCGATGATCTTCCTCCGCTGTCCAAATCGAACCCTTGACTCTAGCATTGGCATCATCGAAGAATGGGCGGGCTTGATCGTCGGTTCGATGCCGAAGATGATCTACGTCGAGGCATCACAAGAACAAGCTCCAACTTCACCAAGCTTTGAAAACTTGTGAAGTAAACACCCTATACAACTTGGCAAGAGGTAGAGGATGAAGAAATAGGAAGTGGGTAGACTTTAGATTTGGATTTCCCATACTTTTTCATCAATCACCATTGATGTAGCAAGATTTTTTTTCTTTTTTTGAAGAAGAAGAAGATGATGAAAAAGAATATGATAAGTATTATGTAAATGATAAATAAATCAATACTTATCATTTACTAACCCTTGGTTAGTTGTAGAGAATGGACCATGGTTAACTAGAATGGTTAGGGTTAAGTATAAGACAAGGATGGTGGACTAATTCAAAGCTTCAAGAATGTTCAACTAGCAAACAAAAAAAGCAATCATTCTTTTCTCATCTTTTTCCAAAATAAATAAATAAATAAATAAGAAAAAAGAAAACCCTAATCATAATCTTAACCATGGTCTAATTCTTTACACTAACCCTAGCTTGCATGTATCATCAAACATGATACAATCATGTGCACAAAATATATCACATATGCAATGTGCACAAAACAAGTGAGTAAATCCATTTAAAGTGAACCAATACTAGTTAATGCAAAATAATATATCAAATATATAATTATACATAAAATCATTAAATCAACACTTGATTTAACGATCCGGTCATATCGTATATAACCGACTAGTATCCAATGTATCGGCTTATCGAATCAATCCTTGATTCGATAACTAGGTTATATCGCATATAACCAATCGATACATTCATCGCGAGAATAGAATGCGGTATCACATACACGCATTATTCTCGGTCCCGCACATATCTCATATGCGCTCCTATTTCATTTCGCTTGAGCCAGGAAACCTCTGTGTAGGACTCTAAAGACTCGTCAATACGCCGGCAGCAGATGATGATCATATCAAACACCCACAAGCCGTAAGCGGTCTGCTAAACGTAACGGCCACCCGGGTATTGAGCGATCAGAAGATCGACGAGCAAGCCCGCTCACACTCCTGTGAATCCAACCAGTAACACTTACCGTACAGTCCGGTCTGTTCGTCTGATATGTCGCATATCTCGCCTAGGGGTGGTAAACGTCAGACCCCAGTAGCTCGATAAGTCATGCCGACTTGAGGTCTATAACATTCGTGAAACTACTGATAACTCTTACCAGTATATCACTGCAACCCTGGCCAGGGATTTCCTGTTATGGCCAGTCGAGCATAGCACAACATCAACCCCCAATACCGGGAGAGACGAATCCCCTCCTATCGCTCATTGCCTCCATGTGAATCGGGACTGTACCCAAAAACCACCTGTTTGCACGACTCAGTAGAGCCGTGGTAGGGTGGAAATCAAAGCACAGTGGGAGACACACAAGACTCTATGATGATCTCGGGTCAACAGACTAAGCTGTACCAGTGTCACCAGAGAACTGCCATCTGACGTGAGGTATAATACCATCTGGGAGTTCTCGGCGAGTCCGTTCAGTGTACCCAGTCTCCACTGAGCACCCGCATACCATCTTCGATGTCAAACACCAATGGATATGGGATCATCCATCGCCCATCGCATGGGTCGAGAAGATATGCGCTAGTCTACTCTGGAATATCGATGCCCCGTCTCGATATTCCCACGACTAGGAACAATGAAGGATGTACTCATTGACTACCCAGGCCCCACTAGTATGATCTGCATCATAGTCCTGGAAGTCGAGTACACATCCTATGGGCTTTATCAACATGTAATCAGAGAGACAGAAAGTATACATGTTAAGATAAAGAGCAACCAGATAGCGTATTATCCTATCGAGCAAGAAAGTCCTACCTATATATGTCCCAGCATCCACTACAATATACATCCAATGTACAGTAATGGCCTCTAGGGCATACATATAACTAACAATCTCCCACTTGCACTAGGGCCATCTATAGCAGTGGTCGCAGTATCTAATACTCAACCATCCCATATTAGTCTCTCTCTGGGAAAAGGCCTTCGTGAGTGGATCCGCCGTGTTGTCCTCTGAGTCTTCTCTCCTAACCTCGATCACCCTGGAGATCAACTATCTCCATGATCAGGTGATGCTGCCTCAGAATTTGTCTGGGTCACTGATGGGACCAGGGTTCCAGGGCCGAAGCCACACTTCCATTGTCATACAATGGCAGGAACCTAGTTCATCTTATGAACCAATATACACCCAAACTGCCTCTTTGGTAGTATCTTTAATAGCGATGTTACCAGCCTTTATCGTCTAGTTTGTCACGGTATCTAGCTTGGAAATCTTCCAACATACCGTCCCTTTACTAAGGGTAAAGACAATGCCTGTGACTGACATTCAGTCGTCTTTATCACTCTGGAACCTTTCCAGTGATTCTCCCCAGGATCGATTGATACCATCTCACTTCAACTAGTGAGTATCCTAACATCCAATTAAATCTATCTCATAGATCCAAAACTTAGGATTTAGTAGGTATCACTTTGATCCTATATAGAAAATCATTGTGATAAGCGGAGATTGATCGAGCGTAGCATAGGAAACTCCTTCCCTAACAAGAGTATGTCATCCACGTATTCTACGAGGATCGTCACCATACTCCCTACTATCCTTTTGTTTATACAAGGTTCATCTACCATTTTGATGATATCAACTTATTTGACTAATCCATCGAAACAGATGTTCCAACTGCGCGATGCCTGCTTTATCCTATAAAGCATCTTTCACACGTTTCCGCTGCTCCCACTGTGTACGATGCCCTCTGGCTGTGTTCTTATAGACGTTCTCTTCTAAATCATTATTTAGAAAAGTAGTCATGGCACCCAACCACCAGATATCGTAGTCATGGTATGTAGCCGTGGCAAGTAGGATCTGGATGGATTTAAACATAGTCCCTGGAAAAGGTTTCATCATTATCCGTGCCTGGTTGATGACGAAAACCTTTAACAAGTCTAGCATTGAAAGTCTTAACCTTTCCATGTACACCAAGCAATCTTCTCAAGATATACTTGCTCCTGATGGGGATTTAACCCTTCAGTTATAGCAACCAAAGTCCATACTTTGTTGGTGTATAAGGATTCCATCTCAGATCACTAAGCATCCAGCCATTCTTACAGAGTCCCTACTCTCGATGGCCTGCTCGAAACTGGTTGGGTCATCATCTCATGATGCAATCCTCGCTCCCACTGTCATCGAGAAACCGAGGTATCTCTCAGGTGGGTGAGGAACCCTACTAGATCGGCGGAGAGGCTGAGGTTCGTCGGAAACTATTGAATCCTTTGGTTCTGTCAAATCATTAGCAGTTTTGTACAGCTGGAACCTTTCCAGTTCTACAGAACTGATCTTGCCTCGATCTTGTCCGGATTTTGCTTTTGACATAGGACGGACAATCCCAAATCTTAACTTACTTAAGAGATAGGATCTTCCCGCACCATATCTTATATGGAGTGGTAGGCACTGATTTGATTTGAACCTAATTCAATAGGTATGCAGCTTCTCAAGCGCATAACTCCCAAATAGGAAATAGGCAACTCAGTAGTACTCATCATAGAGCACACCTTATCATATAGGGTGTGATTGCTCCGCCCCGATATACCATCGTGCTATGGTTTATACGGAGGAGTAATGCTGAGAGAGAATCTCATTTTCTTTTAGAATAGTCCAGGATTGCTATGCACAAGTATTCTCCACCCTGATCTCATCATAGGACATAATACTTATACCCGTATTTTGGTTCTCTACTTCCTACTTATATTCTGTGAATACCTCAAAAGGTTCGGACTTATATTTCAACAGGAATATATGACTGAATCTTGAGAGATCATCAGAGAATATAATGAAGTATAAAGAACCAGTCCTGGCATGTGTAGACAGGAGACCTTACATACATCATCATGCATCAGTCCCAAGAGTTCATTAACTCTTTCTCTGTTTCCAATAAACAGAGCTATGGTCATATTATCTTTGTGACATGACTGGCAAGTTTCACAAGATGTAAATTCAAACTGATTTAAATATACATCTAAATGTAACTTCAGCCAGTCGGGTCGCATTGATATGACCTAGTCTACAATGCCTCAAGAAGAATTCGTTCATTTCTGAACTCTTCTTCTTGTGTGTGTTCAGTATACTAGGAACTGTAGTTTGATTTAGAACGTTAATGCTTTTAGATAGCGTGCCTGAACCGATCAACTTTTGATATAGGAAGTGTTCAAAACATTATCCATCAATACAAAATTATATCCTTTTATTACTAATAAAGAGACTGATATGATTTTGTATATCAGGTTCGGTATCTAATAGCATTTGTTCAGAATCAATGTATTCGTAATACAGGGTGACAGTGACCAACAGACTTGGCTGCAACACTTGCCCCGTTTTCTGTCTCACGAAACTTATCACCCGTTCTCAGTTTTTCTACCCTTTTGTAGCCCTATGTAACAGATTACATATCTGGGATCCTGATCTGGTATCATATACCCAGGATGCAGAGGATACTGAGAAACAGTTCTTTGTAATGAACACACCCGAAGGAGATGCATCATATGCACTTTCTTCGTTTGGGCGGCATAGGAATTCTGGTATTCCCCAATTTCCTGCTCTGTCTTATAACAATTATAAGTTGGAGCGGGACCAACGTTCCCCAGCTCAGTATAACAAGCGGGTTCGGTCAATACATCCGTATTATTATCTTGATTAAGGCGTGATATGGTCGCTACCACGAGAGAGAGAGAAGAAAACACTCTGCGTGCGCTCTTGCAAGATCAGATTGGTTATATATTTTATCTAATCAGGATGGCTCCCACTGTTTTTATCAAATCTTCCTTCAAACCTTAAAAGGAAAGACTAGCCGGGATTAATTACACTCTACAAGTTCGCCAATCTTTCAGCCAGGCCAGTGTCGGTACTTTGAGGGAGGTTCCCCGTGCTTTCGCACGGACCTAATTACAGTAAACCTCGTTTTCCCAGAGGCGTAACCCCGTTGACACCTTTCTAGACACCTACTTGATCGGCTAATTGTAAAGTGCAAAACTCTCCAAGGAGTAACAATTACTCGCAGTGGGTATCAGGATCCAACTATCATATAGAAGGTATGCAATCTCATTGCAAGTTTCAACACTTGAAACTCCCGATAATGGATTTTACCCCTAGCACCTATGACCTTGGCTAAGGTCAACAAATCATAGGTACTAGTCAAGTTCTACCCGTCATTTCGTGATTAATTAGACCCACCCACATGACCCTTGGCTAAGGTCAACAAAGCCACATGACTGTCCTAACTAATCGCATCATATGCGGTGTAGGAAGACATCACTTAGCAACCGTACACTGTGCCTTGACTATGGTCAACAAACACAGCACGAATACTAAGTACTCTACTTCCTAAAATGACGGAGGGTTGCGAATGGTTTTTATGAAAACCTTTAACGCTTTGAACTTGATCTCGTTGCGGAATCAAATGGTTTTTAAATGGAATGTTTTCGAGGCTTTTCTAGTTTTGCTAAAGGGGTCACTCCCGGTGAAGGGATCGTCGGCCCTTTCCTCGTCGAATGAAGCGCGGGATATATCATATATATCACTGTGCAAAGAGGAAACTATAGAAGCGATCAAAGACAAACCGAGAGTTGTAGCATCTGCCAGTTATTGCTAAAGGAGTCACTCCCGGTGAAGGGATCTCGGTCCTTTCCTCATCGAATAAGGTGCAGGTTGTTCTATAATGAACACCGCGATGCAAAGCAAGAACTGTAGCTACCTGTTTTTATTTTGAAATTCGATTCCACAACATCAATTAGGTTTATTTTCTTTCATTAATCTCATTAATGAATATCCCATCATTTAAGTCCACCTAAACATCACAGATAAATATAACGTACGCTTATGCCATCCGCATTCGCCTCGATGTCCCGTCTGCACCGTTAGGTTAGGTAACTAACGGCAGAGCGGGGCAGGGCTAGCGCGGGTGTAAATCATAAGCAACGTTTATATAATATATCATATATACTATATATAATATCTGTCACAGAACATCACATGATCACAGATAAATCACAGCAGAAGAAACATATGAAATATTGGATATACTAGGACGTCCGTGTTTTCAATAAGAGCCAGTATAAAACACGGATTCCACGGTCGTGATGAATAGCCAATCCCACACCCCTAGACCCCTACGAGAGCGGCAAGCAACCCTACCAATTCTAGGGTTAGGAGACCCGGACTTGACTCCTCGAGATGGTCTCCCACTGGACCCCAGAACCCGGTTACTTGTGCTCCCCTCCTTGGGTCTATCCTAATGCGGAAAAGTAAATAATATACATCAACGGTGACATCTTCCGCAACCTGGAAGTGCCCCAATAAAAGAATATTACATACAAGTTTTTACATGAATGAAAATGAAAAACACTCATCTCACATAAAAACCCCCGGCTATTCAAACACGACGATCCAATATAACATATCCAGCAACACATAACATCACATGTCATCAACGTAAGTAAATATGCACATCCCAATTGTCGTTGACATATAGCAATGAAACCGGCGATATCACATATTACACTTACGGTCACAGAAAAGAAAGTGTAAAACTACAACAGTTGGAATCCGCAATCTCTTTAGACATCGCATGCCTATTCAAATGAATTCCTTAGACATCGCATGCCTAACAATTATAAACCCGCATTTTAGTCTCATTGTCGAAAACACTTTTCAATATCAAGTAGGGCAATTCAACAAGATTCCCGAAAAACTGATCGAATGCTCGTCGCAAACTTTAGTAGGCGGCCGCACCCCTGATACCGTCGACGAAGTGCACCAAGGCGGAACATCGCTGCCGCGAGCACCCGAACGGATGCTTTCGGCGACGGGGTTCTCCTATAGTCACTTGGTCGGGGCTATAGGGTGAGACTGTCTATTAAGTTTACCCGGCGAGTATCCGCGTACGCTACGTGATTGCGACGGACTTTTGATCACATCAAAACTCCGTGGCAACCGATCAAGTGAGACTAAACTATTACGTTTATAATATTCATTCCGTTATCTCATAACAATTTGTGAATTCCAATTATTGTATCACATTCCGGATAAATAGAAAATGCTAAACTTTTCGATCGAACAATCGAACACCCAAGTTTTCTCGATACAGCTCAACACATGAAATAAGTCTAACAACATTCAGTTCATGCCTCAGTACCAACGGTCCAGCCGTAGAAGGGTCAAGCCAACGCCTCACATGTGGCACGCCGTACTGCCCCAAACCCAAAGGTTCAAAGGGCAGTTCAAGACGGTCACATAATCGAGTTAAGGTTTGTTGTCTTCTAGAGGGTCCATCGCGTTACTTGCACTACTTAGAACGTCGTTAAACTACGGAAAAATCCAACAATTGGAAATTTCTCGGCAGGGGAAAAAATGGGTATTTATATCCGGTCGAACTTTTTAACATATTCTAAGATTTATCCGAAAAAACACACCGACAAAATTAGACAATCCGATCGATACACCAAGTTCCCAATACAACCCAGAAAATGCAACTCTGGAAAAATTATTAAAAATCCCCAGGAAAACCAGCACAGACAACTAAGAGTTACTGTGCAAAATAGGATGCACAAAAAGACAAATTGGTCGCGGATCAGCCGCATGAGCATGCTCATGCCGCGGATCCGCGGCTCCTTTATGGAATCAGGCGCTCGAATTTTACAGTATCCCTTGTATCTTCCTGCTGATATTTCTGAATATTTTTAATCTACAAAAATCCACATTTTACAGAAAAGTCCAGAGAGCATTTTTCAAGTCGGGTTTTGGGTCGATCGGACTTCTGATTCCGTCGGGACTTCGCCTAAGGCTCTAGCTAGGCTCTGATACTACTGTAGGGTTCCTAGGCACTCTAATGGAGTCTCACAAGTGATCAAACATGCACAAATCAAATTATACAAGTGCCTACAAACCCTAATACGGATCGTTAACTAGATATATAGGCGAAGCAAGCATGTAAACGGAAATATAGCTAAAGGGAAGGGGCTACAACCTTTGTAGATCCGGTCCACCACTTCCTAAGCTCCGCGATGATCTCCCTCCGCTGTCCAAATCGAACCCTTGACTCTAGCATTGGCATCATCGAAGAATGGGCGGGCTTGATCGTCGGTTCGATGCCGAAGATGATCTACGTCGAGGCATCACAAGAACAAGCTCCAACTTCACCAAGCTTTGAAAACTTGTGAAGTAAACACCCTATACAACTTGGCAAGAGGTAGAGGATGATGAAATAGGAAGTGGGTAGACTTTAGATTTGGATTTCCCACACTTTTTCATCAATCACCATTGATGTAGCAAGCTTTTTTTTCTTTTTTTTTGAAGAAGAAGATGATGAAAAAGAATATGATAAGTATTATGTAAATGATAAATAAATCAATACTTATCATTTACTAACCCTTGGTTAGTTGTAGAGAATGGACCATGGTTAACTAGAATGGTTAGGGTTAAGTATAAGACAAGGATGGTGGACTAATTCAAAGCTTCAAGAATGTTCAACTGGCAAACAAAAAAAACAACCATTCTTTTCTCATCTTTTTCCAAAATAAATAAATAAATAAATAAGAAAAAAGAAAACCCTAATCATAATCTTAACCATGGTCTAATTCTTTACACTAACCCTAGCTTGCATGTATCATCAAACATGATACAATCATGTGCACAAAATATATCACATATGCAATGTGCACAAAACAAGTGAGTAAATCCATTTAAAGTGAACCAATACTAGTTAATGCAAAGTAATATATCAAATATATAATTATACATTAAATCATTAAATCAACACTTGATTTAACGATCCGGTCATATCGTATATAACCGACTAGTATCCAATGTATCGGCTTATCGAATCAATCCTTGATTCGATAACTAGGTTATATCGCATATAACCAATCGATACATTCATCGCGAGAATAGAATGCGGTATCACATACACGCATTATTCTCGGTCCCGCACATATCTCATATGCGCTCCTATTTCGTTTCTCTTGAGCCAGGAAACCTCTGTGTAGGACTCTAAAGACTCGTCAATACGCCGGCAGCAGATGATGATCATATCAAACACCCACAAGCCGCAAGCGGTCTGCTAAACGTAACGGCCACCCGGGTATTGAGCGATCAGAAGATCGACGAGCAAGCCCGCTCACACTCCTGTGAATCCAACCAGTAACACTTACCGTACAGTCCGGTCTGTTCGTCTGATATGTCGCATATCTCGCCTAGGAGTGGTAAACGTCAGACCCCAGTAGCTCGATAAGTCATGCCTACTTGAGGTCCATAACATTCGTGAAACTACTGATAACTCTTACCAGTATATCACTGCAACCCTGGCTAGGGATTTCCTGTTATGGCAAGTCGAGCATAGCACAACATCAACCCCCAATACCGGGAGAGACAAATCCCCTCCTATCGCTCATTGCCTCCATGTGAATCGGGACTGTACCCAAAAACCACCTGTTTGCACGACTCAGTAGAGCCGTGGTAGGGTGGAAATCAAAGCACAGTGGGAGACACACAAGACTCTATGACGATCTCGGGTCAACAGACTAAGCTGTACCAGTGTCACCAGAGAACTGCCATCTGACGTGAGGTATAATACCATCTGGGAGTTCTCGGCGAGTCCGTTCAGTGTACCCAGTCTCCACTGAGCACCCGCATACCATCTTCGATGTCAAACACCAATGGATATGGGATCATCCATCGCCCATCGCATGGGTCGAGAAGATATGCGCTAGTCTACTCTGGAATATCGATGCCCCGTCTTGATATTCCCACGACTAGGAACAATGAAGGATGTACTCATTGACTACCCAGGCCCCACTAGTATGATCTGCATCATAGTCCTGGAAGTCGAGTACACATCCTAAGGGCTTTATCAACATGTAATCAGAGAGACAGAAAGTATACATGTTAAGATAAAGAGCAACCAGATAGCGTACTATCCTGTCGAGCAAGAAAGTCCTACCTATATATGTCCCAGCATCCACTACAATATACATCCAATGTACAGTAATGGCCTCTAAGGCATACATATAGTACTTATTTGATTTATCATAAATGCTTAATGACTCATGGAGATGAATCACCCATTTATATTTATGGAGCATGGTTGTTAAATCATTTATTTGATTTATCTTGATATTGTTTATGCTTCATATATATTATGATAGATCATTATCTCATCTCATTCTCTTGCTCACTTTCTCTCTCCTCAAGCTCTCTCTCTTCAAACCCTAATCCTCCCCTCTCATGTGTTGAGACCAAGGATTAGAATAGAGTACTTAATCCTTAACCTTTCTCTATCACCAAGGTTACTTAGATTAGCATTTTAAGAAACCTAGTTACCTCAAGTTAGAGGTAAAGCTTGAAGTAAACCTCTCGGGTGGATCATCTACTACATAGAGAAGGCCGGAGAGGACGTGGAGAACAGAAAGACGAAGGACACGGTTCATTAGGTATAATCACTTATCATAGTAGTTAACACTTCTATGGTTTCTTGTTAGTTATAGTTTAGCAAAGATTCTCGGTTAGTTGATGTTTATGCAAAGAACAAGATCGTTTTTCATTATTCCGCCTCCCCGCAAGTCGTGGGGTGTTGTACATCGACTTACAGTGGTATCAGAGCCTCGCTAAACAATAATTAACTCATTAGCAATGTCGTATGAATTTCGAACGCAAAACGAACCAGAAAACGACATCGATATCATAAGTTTCTGTCGAATTTAAAACAGGCTCTAATAATTTTTCAGGTTGCTGCAGTATAACCTACAGAGAATTGTAAGAACACTGGTGAAAAATGGGTTCCTGAATCGGCCATACAGCCGCGGAACCGCGGCCGATCCCACCGATCCGCCGCGGATCCGCGGCCGAGTTGGGGCCGATTCAACCCAGTTTCCACCAGTAACTCTTCTGTGATATTTTTGTATTTTCTGGAATGTTTATTTTCTGCTCAAGTCTCAGGTGCACAGAGAAGTTTTGGGAGTAGAATCTGATATGTTTGCTCGATCGAAATTATACGAAGTTTGCTAATTTGATTATATCTGTGTTTGTATAATGTGTTCGTAAACCTCCCCTGACTGCCAGCATGTCGGTTGGCAGGGGGTTGCACATTTCTGTAATGGTTTTTACTGTTTGTGGTTGTGAACTGTATTGGACTGTTGTAATGATTAGCCGGGGTTTGAGATGGTTTGTTATATTCATTCAATCAATGTAATTGTAATATGTTGTAATATTATTTTGCGGGGCACATCCAGGTTGCGGTTGTAGCCACCGTTGTATTATTTCATTTTACTATTTTTGCTCCTAGGATAGACCCAAGGTGGGGTGCACAAACTACCGGGTACTTTTGTAACATTCGAAATTTTAGAAAATAAATAAATTTAATTAATTAAATAATAAAAATGCCAATTTAAAAATTTATTAAAACAAAATAGGACTTTTTCATAAGAGGTTTATAAAACAATTTAAATTAAAATTTTAGTGTGCAACATAAATAAGTTATAGGGGTTTTAGTGATAAATTTAGTTTCTTTTTAATAAAATGGTGTTTATATAATAACATAGATAGTGAAGGGTCTTTTTGTAAAAATTAGGAAAAATGTGTAAACTTGAAATTTTGGAGGGTGTATGTGTAAAAAGGGTTTGGAAATGTTTTGGCTCAGAAATTCCTCAAAATAGCACAAATTAGGAGTTATCTTATACTTGCACCTCACTCTTGCATGAAAATCCCACCTTCTCTCCTTATTACACCACCTTCTTGCATGAAACAAGCACACCCTTAATTATTGACACCTCCTTCTACACCTCCATCACTCTCTTTATCCTATACTTAGTGTTCAGACCACTTAGCCAAATTAATAGTCAAAAACAAATCAAAGTAAGAAAGAAAGAAAACACTTGAGCTCACAAAAGAAAATTAAAGAGAAGAAGAACTAGAAGCTAATGTGTTCACCATCAAGCTTGGAGTGAAGGACTTAGAATATCTTAGAGGAAGTCTTTCAACCATCCTCAGTAGGTATAATTCTTAATTCAGTAGGTTTTAGTTCTGTAATTTAGAAAATTTTAGAAATCGGATATCGGAAAAGTTTGTATTTTAAGACAAACTTAGCTCTGTAATAATCTGCTGTTACTAAGAGTAAAATCAACTTAACAAAACAATTCTAAAATGATATAATTGGAATGTAGAGCAAACCATAGGACCACGACACCAAGGGGCCGGTTTTTGGCCAGCGGCCATGGGGAAAAATCCGGCGTCGCCGGCCAGGTAGGAAGCTAGGGTGTTTTGGTTGGTTGGGTAGGTTTCAGTGTTCAATTTTGACCATTTTGGGGTTATTTAAACAATTTAGTTTCACTATAAATAGAATCTGGAAGTTAATATCGGTAAAGTTATCTAAGAAATCAAAATACGACCTTGGTAATGAATATCGCGATCTGTTTCTGTAGTGATACAGTTTATAGTTAAAATCTGGTTAGTATAAATGTTTGATAGGTTGCGATGATCATACTTAGTATAGCTAATACGTAAAACTAGTATTTTCGTGTTTTCATCGTATCGGGGTTGGTCGTTTCTTATACAAGTTAATTGCAATAATAGATTCGAATACGGAAACTTTGGAGGCCGCAAGGAAAGGAAATGGATTGGTGATCTGGGTTGATTCGTCGTATTCGGGTGAGTAGACTAAATATCTACCGGGGGATTTTGTATGGATAGCGTGATATGCCCGTAGTTAAGTTTGAATAAACATAGGCTTTATATGCTAAATTAATCATATGCATTCATATAGATATATATATATAAACTGCCATGTCAATAAGTGTTAGAACACTGCACAGTTATCGACGAGTTATGCCGCACCTGCACATATTTACATGTTACACTACACCTCGTCGATATTACCATGTCACTTTCACACTTAGCAAATTTCTTATTAAAATGATTCTTATCATATTTTACACATAATTAATAGTAGTAAATTGCATCATTAATATCATGCTTAGTATCTGCGTATTCCATGTTGATATAAGAGATAAATGTATTATTGAGGATTTATCGTTTTGAGTTTTAAATACTAGTGAAAGGATTCAATGATTTTATGATAATTGTGACATGTCCAACATGAATGTCGTTTTTTGATTTGGTTTTATTCCGAACCGGGTGGGGTAGCTATACGGTTGCGGAATTTATTATGTATATCCGAGCTGGGTGGGGTAGCTATACAGCCGGATCATGGTGGACCCGGTCGGGGCCGAGGGGCAGGGGCCGCAGTTTAGGCGGTGAGCCTAACGAGGATACTCGATACCGGAATCAGTGGTAAACACGGCGGATATCCAGGTGATACCGACCGGTGTTATTGATTGACAGGATCGTTCGGGGAACGATGCCTGATGAAACACCGAAGATTTGTGTCGATGATGGACACGGGAAGAAAATGAACCTTATTTGGAAAATAATTGATGAGATTTCAGTTTTTGATTTATATATTGAACATTACAAATTTATGCTCCCACATGTTAGTATGCATCATATTCATCATTGTTGATATTAGTTCTAGATCGGTATACTTACATTATCAGCCGTTATATGTTAGTTATATTCACTGAGTTGGCAACTCACCCCCGTTGTGCCATAGTTCTTTGCAGGAATCGAGTGGGCATATAGTAGCAGACAGATCCACTTATCGGTTTATCGCTCTTTTGCTAGGTGGGTTACCTATGTAGTAACCTAATCTTTTGGTATTGTATATTGAATCTAGAGTTTCTCCATCAGACCCTGTATAATGACTTAGAACGATATGTATATTATTTCGACAGATAAGATCGTTTGGTTGTATTAAATAATGTTTCTTTTATTTATGTCTGAGATTCTTCTTTGATTTTATATTATGATTTTGTATTGAATTCCACTGTTAATATTGTTGCTCCCAACTAGGGATGCAACCACACTTAACATTTTATACTTGTGTAATAATTTAACTTCATAAACTGAAATTTTACTTAAAACTAATTTTCCATATAAAGAATTCGGCAAAAAGGATTTTGATCTTGGTTTTCGGCTTACTTGGATTGTGTGAATATCTTTAGATATTATACAATCTAAGTGCCGGTCACATCCAACTTCGGATCGTGACAAAGTTGGTATCAGAGCGTAGGATTATCCTTACGGAATCGAGTAGGAAATTAAAATAGGTTGACGTGAGTCCGTGATTTAGGATGACCTTTGGTTTGATGGAGTAGGTGAATTAGGATGAGTGCAGTACCGTAAGTATGTTCCGCGGCATATTTACGTTACCGTACTCAACCTAACTAATCTTAGGATGTATATCTTGATCTACTCTTCCTTTGACACTCTGATATTATTTATCCTTATTCGTAAGCCTTATGAACTCTCGTTTCTTGCTCCAGCCACTATGTCATCAACGTCTACGGGGACTCAGACGACCGCTTTTAGAGATGATATTGGAGCGGGCTCGTCTGACACGGGGACAAATTTGGGCAGTATGCCTATCTTTCAGGAACCGATTGATCCACCCTATATTTATCGTATAGCTAGGATGGAGACAAATGTTCACGAGATGCGCCGAATGATTGGAGCCTTGCTAGAAATTAGTCGAGCACAGAGGTCGACCCTTATTCCACGTACGGGTGTTCAGAGACCAAGGCAAATTCGTAATAATACTTCAACACCAAGACGTGTTCGTAGAGGCCGTGGAAGATTCTGTATAGATCAGTTCCATCACTTATACCCATATGTTTAGCGGCCCGTGCAAAGATGTTTCGGGTGTGGGTGTTCGTATCACTTTTATAGGGATTGTCCCGTAAGGCGACAGGGTGAGGCATCGATCTCACATATGACTTCACCACCTCCCCCGAGTACATTACCTCCTACCTGTAGGGTTTCTAGACACCCTAATGAGGTCTCACAAGGCATCGATCATGCCAATATAAAAATTTATGGGTGCCGAGAGGCCCGACTACGGATCGTTTGCTAGATTTCTAGGCGAAAAACAATCTAGTTAACAACTTAACTAATGGGATATCGGAAATACAACCTTTGTAGATCCGGTGCTCCACCTCCACGGCTCCGCAACGAGGTCCTCTCCGCTGTCCAAATCAAATTCGGGCTCTAGAGTCGGCTTCGTCGGAGAAAAAGCGAGCTAGGTCGTCGATGTCCATGCCGAAGATGATCTACGTCGAGGCATCGCTAAATCAAGCTCCACCTTCACCAAGCCCTAAAACTTGTGAAGGAAACACACTCTACTACTTGGCAAGAGGTAGAGGATGAAGAAATAGGATGTGGGTAGACTTTAGAATTGGATTTCTCACTCTTATGCTCAAATTGCCATTGTTGAAGAAAGCTTTCTTCTTGAAGAAGAAGAAGAAGATGATAAATCTTATGATAAGTTTTTTCAAAATAGAAAATAAATTGAACACTTATCATGTGGCAACCATGGTCAAGTGTAGAGAATAAATCATGGTTAGAAGGAGTGGTTAGGGTTAAGCATGAAGACAAAATGGTCACTTAGTCAAAGCTTCATGAACTTTCAATGTAAAACAAAACTAGCAACCATTTTCTTTTCTTTTGCCATTTCTTTTCCAAAATAAAATAAATGCAATAAATAAATAAATGAAAAAGAAAACCCTAACCAATATACAACCATGGTTTAATCTTTACACAAACCCTAAAGAGCATGTATCATCAAACATGATACAATCAAGTGCACAAAAAGTATATCACATATACAATGTGCACATCCGAGCGAGAAAATCCATCTTAAGTAAACCGATACTAGTTGATGCAAAGTAATATATCAAATATGTAAATATGCATCAAATCATTAAATCAACACTTGATTCAATGATCCGGTCATGTCGCACACAACCGACTAATATACAATGTATCGGCTTATCGGATCAACGCTTGAATCGATAACTAGGTTATATCGCATACAACCATTCGATACATTCATCGCGAGAATGAAATACAGTATCACATACACGCATTATTCTCGGTCCCGCACATATCTCATATGCGCTCCTATTTCGTTTCGCTTGAGCCAGGAAACCTCTGTGTAGGACTCTAAAGACTCGTCAATACGCCGGCAGCAGGTGATGATCATATCAAACACCCACAAGCCGCAAGCGGTCTGCTAAACGTAACAGCCACCCGGGTATTGAGCGATCTGAAGATCGACGAGCAAGCCCGCTCACACTCCAGTGAATCCAACCAGTAACACTACCGTACAGTCCGGTCTGATCGTCTGATATGTCGCATATCTTGCCTAGGGGTGGTAAACGTCAGACCCCAATAGCTCGATAAGTCGTGTCGATATGAGGCTCATAACGGGTCGAGAAACTACTGGTAACACTTACCAGCAATTCTCTGAGCAGCCCTGGCCAGGGACTTCCTGTTATAGTCAATCGAACACAGCGCAACATCAACCCCCTATACCGGGAGAGACGAATCCCCTCCTATCGCTCATTGCCTTCATGTGACTCGGGACTGTACCCAAAAACCACCGTTTTGCACGCCCTCTTGGACGTGGTAAGATGGAAATCAAAGCATAGTGGGAACCACACAAGACTCTATGACGATCTCGGGTCAACAGACTACTCTGTACCAGTGTCACCAGAGAACTGCCATCTGATGTGAGGTATAATACCATCTGGGAGTTCTCGGCGAGTCCGTCCAGTGTACCCAGTCTCTACTGAGCACCCGTATATCATCTCTGATGTCAAACACCGATGGATATGGGATCATCCATCGCCCATCTGTATGGGTCGAGAAGGTATACGCTAGTCTACTCTGGTATATCGATGCCCCGTCTCGATACACCCACGACTAGGGACTTTGAAGGATGTACTTATAGACTATCTGTCCCCACTAGTATGATCCGCATCATAGTCCAGGTAGTCAAGCACACATCCTAAGGGCTTTACCAACATGTAACAGAGAGACAATCAGTATACACGTTAAGGTAAAGTTCAACCAGATAGCATACTATCATGTCGAGCAAGAAAGTCCTCCCTGTATATGTCCCAGCATCCACTACAATATACATCCTATGTACAGTAATGGCCTCTAGGGCATACATATAACTAACAATCTCCCACTTGCACTAGGGTCATCTGATAGCAGTGGTTGCAGTATCTCATACTCAACCATCCCATAAAAGTCTCTCTCTGGGAACAGGCCTTTGTGAGTGGATCCGCTGTGTTGTCCTCTGAGTCTACTCTCCTATCCTCGATCTCCCTGGAGATCAACCATCTCTATGATCAAGTGATACTGCCTTAGAATATGTCTGGATCACTGATGGGACAGACGTTCCTTGGCATAAGCCACAACTCCATTGTCTCACAATGGTTGGAACGTAGTTCATCTCATGAACCAATATACACCCAGACTGCCTCTTTGGTAGCATCTTAAGTAGCGATGTATCGTGCCTTTATCGTCTAGTATGTCACGGTATCTAGCTTGGAACTCTTCCACCATACCGTCCCTTTACTAAGGGTAAAGACAATGCCTGTGACTGACACTCAGTCGTCTTTATCACCCTGGAACACTTCCAGTGATTCTCCCCAGGATCGGTTGATACCGTCTCACTACAACTAGTGAGAATCCTAACATCCAATTAAGTCTATCTCATAGATCTAAAATTCAGGATTTAGGAGGTATCATTTTGATCCTACACGGAGAATCTTTGTGATAAACGGAGATTGATCGATCGTAGCATAAGAAACTCCTTTCTTATCAAGAGTATGTCATCCACGTACTCTACGAGGATCACCACCATACTCCCTACTACCCCTTTTGTTTATACAAGGTTCATCTAACATTTTGATGATGTCAAACTCTTTGACTAATTCATCAAAACAGATGTTCCAACTCCGCGATGCCTGCTTTATCCTATAAAGCATCTTGCACACGTTTCCGCTGCTCCCACTGTCTACGAAGCCCTCTGGCTGTGTACTTATAGACGCACTCTTCTAAAACATCATTTAGAAAAGCAGTCATGACACCCAACCACCAGATATCGTAGTCATGGTATGTAGCCGTGGCAAGTAGGATCTGGATGGACTTAAGCATAGCTACTTGAAAAGGTTTCATCATTATCCACACCTGGTCGATGACGAAAACCTTTAACAAGTCTAGCTTTGAAAGTCTCAACCTTTCCATGTACACCAAGTAATCTTCTCAAGATATACTTGCTCCTGATAGGGATTTAACCCTTCAGATATAGCAACAAAAGTCCATACTTTGTCGGTGTATAAGGATTCCATCTCAGATCGATAAACATCCAGCCATTCTTACAGAGTCTCACTCCTGATGGCCAGCTCGAAACTAGTTGGGTCATCATCTCATGATGCAATCTTCGCTCCCACTGTCATAGAGAAACCGAAGTATCTCTCAGGTGGGTGAGGAACCCTACTAGATCGGCGGAGAGGCTGAGGTTCGTTGGAATCTACAGAATCCTTTGGTTCTATCAAATCATCTATTGCAGTTTGTATAGCTGGAACAATTTCAGTTCTACATAACAGACCTTGTCTCGAGCTTGTCCGGATTTGCCTTTTAGACATAGGCCGGACAACCCTAAATCTTAACTAACTTAAGACATGGGCTCTTCCCTTTCCATATCGCATATGAAGTGGTAGGTAACTGATTTGATTCGAACCTTATTCAATAGGTATGCAACTTCTCAAGTGCATAACACCCAAAAAGGAAATAGGTAACTCAGTAGTACTCATCATAGAGCACACCTTATCATATAGGGTGTGATTGCTCCGCCCCGATATACCATCGTGCTATGGTGTATACAGAGGAGTAATGCTGAGAGAGAATCTCATTCTCCTTTAGAATAGTCCATGATTTCCGTGCTCAAGTATTCTCCTCCTTGATCTCATCATAGGACATAATACTTATATCCGTATTTTGGTTCTCTACTTCTCGCTTATATTCTGTGAATATCTCAAAAGGTTCGGACTTGTGTTTCAACAGGAACATATGTCTGAATCTTGAGAGATTATCAGAGAATGTAATGAAGTATAAAGAACCAGTCCTGGCATGTGTAGACATGGGACCTACATACATCAACATGTATCATCCCAAAAGTTCACTAACTCTTTCTCTGTTTCCAGTAAACGGAGCTATGGTCATCTTATCTTTGTGACATGACTGGCGAGTTTCACAACATGTAAATTCAAACTGATTTAAATATGCATCTTAATGTAACTCTAGCCAGTCGGATCGCATTGATCTGACCTAGTCTACAATACCTCAAGAAGGATTCGTTCATTTCTGAACTTTTCCTCTTGTGTGTGATCCGTATACTAAGAACTGTAGTTTAATTTAGAACATCAATGCTTTTAGATAACGTACCTGAACCGATCAACTTTTGATATAGGAAATGTTCAAAACATTATCCAACAATACAAAATTTTATCATTTCTTTACTAATAAAGAGATAGATATGATTTTGTATATCAGGTTCGGTATCTAATAACATTCGTTCAGAATCAATGTATTTAGAATACAGGGTGACAGTGACCAACAGACTTGGCTGCAACTCTTGCCCCGTTTTCTGTCTCATGAAACTTATCACCCGTTCTCAGTTCTCTACCTTTCTGTAGCCCTATGTAACAAATTACATATATGGGATCCTGATATGATATCACATACCCAGGACGTAGAGGATACAGAGAAACAGTTCTTTATAATGAACACACCCGAAGATGATGCATCAGCATGCACTCTCTTCGTTTGGGCGGCACGGGAAATCTGGTATTCCCCAATTTCCTGCTCTGTCTTATAACAATTATAAGTTGGAGCGGGACCAACGTTCCCCAGCTCAGTATAACAAGCGGGTTCGGTCAATATTCCGTATTATTATCTTGATTAAGGCGTGATATGGTCGCTACCTAGAGAGAGAGAGAAGAAAACACTCAGCGTGCGCTCTTGCAAGAATAGATTGGTTATTATTTTATCTAATCAGGATGGCTCCCACTACTTTTTATCAAATCTTCCTTCAAACCCTAAAAGGAAAGACTAGCCGGGATTAATTACACACTACAAGTTCGCCAATCTTTCAGCCAGGCCAGTGTCGGTACTTTGAGGGAGGTCCCCCGTACTTTCGCACGAACCTAATTACTGTAAACCTTGTTTTCCCAGAGGCGTAACCCCGTTGACACCTTTCTAGACACCTACTTGATCGGCTAATTGTAATGTATAAAACTCTCCCAGGAGTAACTCTTACTCGCAGCGGGTATCGGGATCCAACTATCTCATAGAAGGTATGCAATCTCATTGCAAATTTCAACACTTGAAATTCCCGATAATATTTTGCCCCATGCGATCTATGACCTTGACTGAGTCAACAAACCATAGACCGCAAGTAAAGTTCAACCCGTCATTTCTCGATTGAATTAAACCCACCCGCACGACCCTTGACTGAGTCAACAAGGCCGCACGACTACCCTAATCCAATCGCATCATATGCTTTACAGATAAGCAATAATCAGCTACCGCACACTACGCCTTGACTGAGTCAACAAACGCAGCACGAATACTAACTAGTACCTATCTGAAATGACGGAGGGCTACGACAGGTTTTTAAGAAAACCTTTTGCGTAATGAACTTTATATCGTTGTAGAATCAAATGATTTTAAAATGGAGTGCTTTTGAGGCTTTTCTAGTTTTGCTAAAGGAGTCACTCCCGGTGAAGGGATCGTCGGTCCTTTCCTCATCGAATAAGGTGCGGGATATATCATATATATCACTGTGCAAAGCAAAAACACTTAAAAGCAATCAATAGACAAACCGAGTGTGTAGCATCTGCCAGTTATTGCTAAAGGAGTCACTCCCGGTGAAGGGATCTCGGTCCTTTCCTCATCGAATAAGGTGCAGGATATATCATATATACCGCTGTGCAAAGCAAGAACTGTAGCTACCTGTTTTAATTTTGAAATTCGATTCTACAACATCTTAGGTTTCTTTTATTTCATTAATCACATTAATGAAGTCCCATCATTTAAGTACCTAAACATCACAGATAAATACGACGTACACTTATGCCATCCGCATTCGCCTCGATGTCCCCTCGTGCACCGTTAGGTTAGGTAACTAACGGCAGAGCAGGGCAGGGCTAGCGCGGGTGTAAAACATAAGTAACATCTATATAATATATCATATATACTATATACTGTATCTATCACAGAACATCACATGATCACATCACAGATAACGCAGCAGAAGAAACATATGAAATATTGGATATACTAGGACGTCCGTGTTTTCAATACGAGCCAGTATAAAACACGGATTCCACGGTCGCGATGAATAGCCAAACCCACACACCTAGACCCCTACGAGAGCGGCAAGCAACCCTACCAATTCTAGAGCTAGGAGACCCGGACTCGACTCCTCGAGTTGCTCTCCCACTGGACTCCAGAACCCGGTTACTTGTGCCCTCCTCCTTGGGTCTATCCTAGTGCGGAAAAGTAAATAATATACAAAGGGTGACAACTTCCGCAACCTGGAAGTGCCCCAAATAAAAGAATATTACATACAGATTTTTTTTACATGAATGAAAATGAAAAACACTCATCTCACATAAAAACCCCCGGCTATTCAAACACGACGATCCAATATAACATATCCAGCAACACATAACATCACATGTCATCAACGTAAGTAAATATGCGCATCCCAATTGTCGTTGACATATAGCAACGAAACCGGCGATATCACATATTACACTTACGGTCACAGAAAAGAAAGTGTAAAACTACGACAGTTGGAATCCGCAACCACCTCAGACATCGCATGCCTGACCAAATGAATTCCTTAGACATCACATGCCTAACAATTATAAACTCCGCATTTTAGTCTCATTATCGAAAACACTTTTCAATATCAAGTCGTGTAATTCAACAAGATTCCCGAAAAACTGATCGAATGCTCGTCGCAAACTTCAGTAGACGGCCGCACCCCCGATACCGGCGACGAAGTGCACCAAGGCGGAACACCGCTACCGCGAGCACCCGGACGGATGCTTTCGGCGACGGGGTTCTCCTACAGTCACTTGGTCGGGGCTATGGAGTGAGGCTGTCTATTAAGTTTACCCGGCGAGTATCCGCGTACGCTACGTGATTGCGACGGACTTTTGATCACATCAAAATTCCGTGGCAACCGATCAAGTGAGACTAAAGTGCTATGTTTATAACATTCATTTAGTTATCACATAACTTTTTGTGAATTCCAATTATTGTATCCCATTCCAGATAAATAGAAAATGTTAAACTTTCCGATCGAACAATCGAACACCCAAGTTTTCCCGATATAGATCAACACATGAAACAAGTCTAACAACATTCAGTTCGTGCCTCAGTACCAACGGTCCAGCCGTAGAAGGGTCAAGCCAACGCCTCACATGTGGCACGCCGTACTGCCCCAAACCCGAAGGTTCAAATGGCAGTTCAAGACGGTCACATAATCGAGTTAAGGTTTGTTGTCTTCTAGAGGGACCATCGCGTTACTTGCACTACTTAGAACGTCGTTAAACTACAGAAATATCCAACACTTGGAAATTTCCCGACAGGGGAAAAATTGGGTATTTATATCCGGTCGAACTTTTTAACATATTCTAAAATTTATCCGGAAAGTCACATAGACAAAATTTGAAACCCCGATCGAATCTTTGATTCCCAATACAACCCAAAAATGCTCAACTGTATACTGCATATTAAAAAATTCCCAGGAAAACCAGCACTGAAAAATAGGAGTTACTGTGCAAAATTCAATGGCAGATAAGACAAAAGGGCCGCGGAAGGGCCGCATTAGCACGCTAATGCCGCGGTTCCGCCGCACTTTAGAAAGATCATTAGGTAATTTTTGCATCGTAATTCTTAGATTTACCTGCTTATTTTTCTGCATATTTTTAATTTGCAAAAATCCACATTTTACAGAAATGTCCACAGAGCATTTTCATGTCGGGGTTTCGGGTCGATCGGAGTTCTAATTCCGTCTAGACTTCGCCTAAGGCTCTAGCTAGGCTCTGATACCACTGTAGGGTTTCTAGGCACCCTAATGAGGTCTCACAAGGCATCGATCATGCCAATATAAAAATTTATGGGTGCCGAGAGGCCCGACTACGGATCGTTTGCTAGATTTCTAGGCGAAAAACAATCTAGTTAACAACTTAACTAATGGGATATCGGAAATACAACCTTTGTAGATCCGGTGCTCCACCTCCACGGCTCCGCAACGAGGTCCTCTCCGCTGTCCAAATCAAATCCGGGCTCTAGAGTCGGCTTCGTCGGAGAAAAAGCGAGCTAGGTCGTCGATGTCCATGCCGAAGATGATCTACGTCGAGGCATCGCTAAATCAAGCTCCACCTTCACCAAGCCCTAAAACTTGTGAAGGAAACACACTCTACTACTTGGCAAGAGGTAGAGGATGAAGAAATAGGAAGTGGGTAGACTTTAGAATTGGATTTCTCACTCTTATGCTCAAATTGCCATTGTTGAAGAAAGCTTTCTTCTTGAAGAAGAAGAAGAAGATGATAAATCTTATGATAAGTTTTTTCAAAATAGAAAATAAATTGAACACTTATCATGTGGCAACCATGGTCAAGTGTAGAGAATAAATCATGGTTAGAAGGAGTGGTTAGGGTTAAGCATGAAGACAAAATGGTCACTTGGTCAAAGCTTCATGAACTTTCAATGTAAAACAAAACTAGCAACCATTTTCTTTTCTTTTGCCATTTCTTTTCCAAAATAAAATAAATGCAATAAATAAATAAATGAAAAAGAAAACCCTAACCAATATACAACCATGGTTTAATCTTTACACAAACCCTAAAGAGCATGTATCATCAAACATGATACAATCAAGTGCACAAAAAGTATATCACATATACAATGTGCACATCCGAGCGAGAAAATCCATCTTAAGTAAACCGATACTAGTTGATGCAAAGTAATATATCAAATATGTAAATATGCATCAAATCATTAAATCAACACTTGATTCAATGATCCGGTCATATCGCACACAACCGACTAATATACAATGTATCGGCTTATCGGATCAACGCTTGAATCGATAACTAGGTTATATCGCATACAACCATTCGATACATTCATCGCGAGAATGAAATACGGTATCACATACACGCATTATTCTCGGTCCCGCACATATCTCATATGCGCTCCTATTTCGTTTCGCTTGAGCCAGGAAACCTCTGTGTAGGACTCTAAAGACTCGTCAATACGCCGGCAGCAGGTGATGATCATATCAAACACCCACAAGCCGCAAGCGGTCTGCTAAACGTAACGGCCACCCGGGTATTGAGCGATCTGAAGATCGACGAGCAAGCCCGCTCACACTCCAGTGAATCCAACCAGTAACACTACCGTACAGTCCGGTCTGATCGTCTGATATGTCGCATATCTTGCCTAGGGGTGGTAAACGTCAGACCCCAATAGCTCGATAAGTCGTGTCGATATGAGGCTCATAACGGGTCGAGAAACTACTGGTAACACTTACCAGCAATTCTCTGAGCAGCCCTGGCCAGGGACTTCCTGTTATAGTCAATCGAACACAGCGCAACATCAACCCCCTATACCGGGAGAGACGAATCCCCTCCTATCGCTCATTGCCTTCATGTGACTCGGGACTGTACCCAAAAACCACCGTTTTGCACGCCCTCTTGGACGTGGTAAGATGGAAATCAAAGCACAGTGGGAACCACACAAGACTCTATGACGATCTCGGGTCAACAGACTACTCTGTACCAGTGTCACCAGAGAACTGCCATCTGACGTGAGGTATAATACCATCTAGGAGTTCTCGGCGAGTCCGTCCAGTGTACCCAGTCTCTACTGAGCACCCGTATATCATCTCTGATGTCAAACACCGATGGATATGGGATCATCCATCGCCCATCTGTATGGGTCGAGAAGGTATACGCTAGTCTACTCTGGTATATCGATGCCCCGTCTCGATACACCCACGACTAGGGACTTTGAAGGATGTACTTATAGACTATCTGTCCCCACTAGTATGATCCGCATCATAGTCCAGGTAGTCAAGCACACATCCTAAGGGCTTTACCAACATGTAACAGAGAGACAATCAGTATACACGTTAAGGTAAAGTTCAACCAGATAGCATACTATCATGTCGAGCAAGAAAGTCCTCCCTATATATATCCCAGCATCCACTACAATATACATCCTATGTACAGTAATGGCCTCTAGGGCATACATATAACTAACACTACCCCCGTTGTCGTTCCACGCCAGGTCAACGCCTATGGAGGCCGGGGTCGTAACGGTCGTAGTTCGGGAGGACGAAGAGGTCGAGACAGATTCATTCCAGACCGTAGTTTTTATCAAGAATTGACTCAGGGCCAGATGTTTAGTTCACACCCAGTAGGACAGTGACCTCCATATACATGTTATAATTGCGGGCGTCCAGGGCACTTAGATAGACAGTGTACACGCCCAGGAGGAACTGTTGTTCTGCAGACTGTTTTATCACCTACACTTTCGTCGTCAACAGATTTATTTCTTCCTCCAGGTAACTTTATGCGCCAGACAGTGGCACCCCGAGGCCGAGGTTATGCAGGACGCTTTCAGAGAGGTCGAGGATATAGAGGTAGAGGATGACTAGATGCGGGCAGGGGCCAGGCGTTTGTTTTTGCACTGACTCCACGGAATGCCAGGCATCCACTGCAGTAGTGACAGGTACTCTTGTGATATATTCCTTAGATACGCATATTTTATTTGATTCCGATTCTATGTATTTATACGTATATTCACGTTTTGTACTTTCTATAGGGAGAGAATTGCATATTTGGATTAGTTACCGCAAGTTATGATTACTCCTATAGGAGGTTCTTTAATAGCCTGATACGTATTTAGGCCACATTTAGTATAAATTGATGATAGGGATTTAGTAGTGGATTTGAGTCTACTAGGTGTAGTAGTTTTGATATACTTCTTAGTATGTTTGGGTTGGCTGCTTGTCATGCCTATGTAGATTGTCGGGAAAAAGCGGTGGATTCTGTTCTCCTGGTGAACCGATCTTTGCTAGGTAGGGAGATCGTAATATAACTCCTGTCAACATGATTTTTGTTTGGGACAACTCTTGAAGGATGGTTATCATGGGTTCTTAGCATTTATTCATGTCTTAGGAGCCACTGAAATTCAGTTGGACCAGAATTCGATAGTACGAGAATTTCCGGATGTGTTTTCTGCTGAATTATCAGGCTTACCGCCGATGGCGATATCGAATTCTGCATTGACTTGGTTCCGGGTGCGGGGCCTATTTCTATGCCACCCTATCATATGGCACTGACGGAGGTGAAGGAACTCAAAAGTCAGTTGCAAGGGTTGTTAGCTAAAGGAATTGTGTGTTCCAGTGTATCGCCGTGAGGAGCTCCTGTCTTATAGTAACGAAGAAGGACGGTAGTACAAGGCTGTGTATTGATTACCGATAGATGAGTCGTGCTACTATGCGAAATGGGTATCCCCTACCATGTATTAATGACTTGCTCGATCAATTGCAAAGGGGGCTGACTATTTCTCAAAGAAGGATTTGTGGTCAGGGTACCATCAATGGAATGTTCGGAAGGATGACATTCCTAAGAATGCGTTTTGTGACCAGTATGGGCTGACTAGGAAGGAGGATCCATTTCTTTAGACGGAGACGTGTGAGCAAAGTTTCTAGTAGTTGAAGACTCGCTTGACTACTGCACAAGGCTTATCATTACCTTCTGGGTCAAGTGGCCTTGTTGTGTATTATGATACCTCTAAAGTGGGTTAGGCTGTATGTTGATGCAGCAAGGTAGGGTTTTAGCTTATGCTTCTCGCCAGTTGAAGAGACACGAGCAGAACTGTTCACTCTAGACTTGGAGATGGCTGCTGTAGCTTCTGCACTGAAGATTTGGGAAATAATACTTGGGTGAACAATCGTACCAATGTTTCATAGATCGTAAGAACTTGAAGTATAAATTTCAGCAATGGGATCTGAACCAAGGCAGCATAGATGGATGGGACTCATGGAGAATTACGATTGTGAGATTATGTATCATCCAGGAAAAACAAACGTTATAGCACATGCTTTGAGTCGGAGGCCTGGAGGTAGCTTATTTCAATGGTGCACTATGCAGAGACAGTCTTCTAAAGACTGACAAATTTTCTGTGATAGCCGTATACAGTTCGAGTTCACATCGACAGAAAGACAGTTAGCACAGGTTCGCACCTTCCTCAGCTGTTAGATTGTATCCGAGAAAACACGGCTGCAGATGTTCGTAGGTTGTAGATTATGGATCAGCTTAGGCAGCACAGAGCGTCGGAGTTCGTGATAGATAACTAAAGAGCATTACGTTTTGGGACTTGTTTGAGTGTGCCAGATTCGGATGAACTGAAATGTGAGATTTTAGAGGAGGCTCATAGAGCGACATAAAGTATTCATTCTGATTCCACCAAGATGTAGTATGATTCTGAAGGATGTTACTAGTAGGAAGTAATGAAAGGGGATGTTGTGGAGTTCATTTCAAGATACTTGACTTGTCAGCAAGTCAAGGGAGAAACAAGAGGCCAGCCGGAAAATTGCAGTCTTACTCATTCCAGAGCGGACATGGGAAATAGAATTCCATAGTTTTCATGATGATTCTACCCAGGACTAGCAGAGGGTATGATTCCATTTGGGTGATTGTAGATAGATTGAAAAAGACAGCTCATTTTCTTTCGGTAAAGACGACGTATGGGATTTGCACAGTATGCTCATAATTATATCGACGAGATTGTCCGAATGCATGGAGTTCCGGCAAGCATAGAGTCGGATAGAGGTAAACGGATTACTACTAGTCCTTGACAGGAAATTGAAGGAACTCTTGGTAAATGAGTGAGTTATGGTACAACTTCTCAACCACAACCAGATGGTCAGTCCGATCGGATCATTCAGACTTTAGAGGATATATTGCAAGCTTGCGTTCTTGATTCTGGTGGTAGTTGAGAACGTCACTTACCTTGATAGAATTTTCATACGACAACAAGTTTTTAGGAGACGATCAAGATGGCACCTTTGATTCTTGTATGGAAGGAAATGTCAATCGCCCGTTTGCTGGAAAGGACTGAAAGAAAGTAGCATTTTAGGACCACAGGTAGTATAAAAGAATACGAGAAAGGATCAACAGGGAAGAGACACAATGAGAGCGGCCCAGTGCAGACAAAGATCTTATACAGATCAACGACGTCGTAGACTCGAGTTTGATATTGGAAATCAAGTGTTATTTCGTATATCTCCGATGAAAGGTGTGATACGTTTCGAGGAGTAAGGGAAGCTCAGCCCCAAATAGGTCGGTGTTCATACTATAATATTGCATTATTGTACTCCCCATTTTCATTCATTTTATAAATAAACAGGTACTCTTGACGCACGTTTGTTGCATATTACAGGATATAGATTCTTGGAGGGAAAACGGTGAAACAGACAAAAGATGATACAAAAAGAGGGACTTTTGACCAACAAGTAGAGGGACCCTAGTCAAGTCTAGACAAAGAACAATTCACAAGTGTACAAGGCAACGCATGGTCCGAAATGTCAAAGGAAACAGTTAAAAGGCCACTACAAGTTTCACTGAAGATCTGGAGAACACCAGAACCCAAAGGGAGAAAAGAACTATGGAAATATAAAGCCCAATGTATAAAGAACCAACCCAGGAAGTTTGGTGAGATGATCTCACCAAAGGGCCGCGGAACCGCGGCCCAAGCCCACTAATGCCGCGGTTCCGCGGCCATTTAAAGCCCGTGTTGGTGTATTTTTCTTGTGTCGGTGCGTCGGTGCGGGGGTTTGGATTTTTCGTGGGCAAATCTGTAATTGCACATGTGCGAATCCCGTAACCCTAAATTCTCCTGTTTGCTTATAAATTGTAATCAAAAATTGTAAAACCCTATGCCTCTTTTCAATCAATAAAATTCAGAATTGTTGGGAGTTCATTGAGATCTGTTCTGTATTTCTTGGAGGGAGCCATCAAACTAGTAAGTTAATTTTATTTCTTTGTTTTAATTCTTTTAATTAGTATGTATTTTCATCCCCTAATGAGCGAGTAATTTCCTCGCTTGTTAGGGTTAGCCTTAGGGAAAGGTTTGAGAGATGAGATCTCTCATCCCTTTCATGCCATCCACACCTAAGTGTTAGAACTCCATGCATGCACGCACAACCGCTCCCTACGGCATCCTACCCATTGAGGTAACGATGAACCGTAGTATAAAGGGCCGGTTGCGTGTGTTTTACATGGAGGTTAGGGTAATTATCGATAAAGGAAGGATAAAAATCTAGAGGAAGAAACATCTTCCCAAAAGATTCTAATCCACTTTATTGATAATTACACCAACATCTAATAGATCAAAAATAGGGCAATGAAAGCGGTGAGGAAACCTTTAATCTCCAAATTTCCCCTAAACCTAACCCTAGCAAGACTTTAATTTAGATTAATCTAGTTTAGTGATAGATCTAGGTTTTAGATTAAACCAACCAAAACAACATTTGGAATCAACTCGTAAAAACACGTTAAGGAAATTACCCATCTCTGTGGATCGACCCGTACTCACCGGCTAGCTGCAAAGCGACGCCGTTTCTGATTGCGGTAAACAAGTATTTTTGGACAAATCAAATGGCGCCGTTGCCGGGGATGGCGTAATCTTTCTTTTGTGTAATTTCGGGTTGATTTAAAAAAATTTTATAAAAATCAGAAAATAGAAAAATACAAAAATATTTTATCGATTTTTATCTGTTTGAAGGGTTTTATGGTTTTAATCTTGCAGGAACAGCGAAGGATTGCGAATCTGGAAATTTACAGAGGGCAAAACAGAAGTTGGTGCATAAGAACAGAGAGGAATCGCAAGCACAGAACTGTATAAATTTTTTCAGACGATGAACCCACTAAGCTGCCGCGCTTCCGCCGCATAAGTGGGCTTCCCACCGTGGTTCCGCGGCCATTTGGCCACTTCAGCATCCAAAATTTTGTGGGTTTGTTTCTCATTCTCCCCTCTGCCAACCTCAATATATCTTTTGTGAAATTTTCTGCAGGAATTCTTTGCGCTAAAAATTCTTTCTCCCCCTTCTAAATAACAGATTTTCTGCAGGTTTCTTTGCGCCGCGCTGAAAAATTGATTGCAAGTTAATTTTATTGTTTTGCATAATTTAATCGGACTTTAAGGGGCTAATTGACCAAATTCAGATTGGGTGGGGATTTCATCATCCTTCCCAGGACCCCAAAAAACACTTAAAGCATTTTGCATCGACCACAATTAATTAAAAAAATACTAGACTCAGACCTAAGGACATCGAGCTCAATAGAAAAAGGACTAGTATAGGCATCGACCGTTTATCCTAACTGACTTTGCGGTGTCTATGCTAGTGGTTTTTAATTAGGCCCACTACTGTGGTTCTTTCCCACTTACCTGGCCGTACTTGTCGGTGAAGAGGCGGTTTGAGGTCCTATTTCTAGCCCTAGTTAGGAGTTATCTAGCAGACCTAGGCGACCCTAGATCTAGGCCTGATTGTGCATGTGTGGTTGATACATTTGTGTCACGAGTCTCTTTTCAAAACTTCTTTGCAAAACTCTCACATAAAAAAAAAGAAAAAAAATCTTTTCAAAACTTGCAACTTGTCGCTAAGAAAACTTGCAACTCACTTCCACCACTTCCCTCCATTGACGTTATCTTACCCCCACATTCTGTTTTTCTATTTCTCTGACTACACTACCCCTTTAGTGTATGTCACTTTGGACTAGGGATACTAATGCCCGATTAATCCGTGTTTCGTTGGTACCGACCGACGAACCTTTCGACACCGAAGTCGAAATTCCCTCCATTTCCTTACCTCCACCTTCAAATTCTTCTTTCGAAGGTATGTCGGGACACGACCCCAACAATACCTTACCGACGGGAATGATTCCACCTCCGTTAGGTGCGAATAACCCGAATCTTCCGCCTGTTGTAGCGCCCGCACGAGTTGCGCTCCAGGATCTCTTTTACCCCGTCCGCACTTCTTTACCTACATGTCTTTCACCCCCACCGGCAAATGGGGACAACTTTGAAATAAAACCACATTTCATCAATATGCTGCCAAAATTTCATGGTTTGGAATCTGAAGATGCTTATATTTTTATCAATAAATTCCAAAACGTTTGCGCTATGATGAAAACGACCCAATTAAGTGATGACGCTATAAGGCTAAGGGTCATTCCTTTCACCTTATATGACCTAGCCGAGAAGTGGCTATACAGCACCGCATCACATTCCATTAGAAATTGGGACGAGTTTGTGAGAGCTTTTCTGAAAAAGTTCTATCCTCATCACAAAACTGCTAGAATCCGTAACGAAATTATACAATTTTCACAACTTCCTTCCGAACCATTTTGGAAGTGCTTCGAGAGATTTAAAGACCTACTCGTTCAATGCCCTCATCATGGGATCGAAAGTTGGCAACTTTTCCAAACATTAAACGAGGGATTGAACTCGGCAACGAAGCAGTTGCTAGAAACCATATGTCAAGGTCATTTTCTCTCCAAGTCTAGCGACGAAGCCTGGCAGTTTCTTGAGGATCTTAGTGAGCAAACAATTCAGTGGGAGAGTACCAAGACCACATCATCTTTTAGTGGTCAATCTATGGCAGGCATACATCAAGTAGATATGTCGATTGCTATGAAGGCCGAGATGGCCTCACTTATGAAAAAGCTAGAAGCCATTGAGACCAAAATCTCATCGTCTTCTCCTGCCCCTGTTTTACCCACACGAACTGTTTGTGATTGTTGTTCGAATCCATCGCATTTAACCGAAGAGTGTCCTTATAATGCACCTATTCAAGGACAAGATCAAGTCAATGCTGCATTTCAGCAATGACAAAGAAACGATCCGTACTCTTCGACATATAATCCGGGGTGGAGGAGTCACCCAAATTTCACTTGGAACCAAAATCAACAAGTCCAAGGAAATAACAATTTTCAAAGACCTCCTCCTCCACAACAACAACAAGCACCTCCACAAACTCAAAACGAGCAACCTTTCCAACAACAACCTTATACAAATCAAACGAACAATTTGGTTCAACCAAATGATGATAAGGTTATCTCGCTAGAAAAAAGTCTAGATGCATTTCTCAAGCAATCTACAGAATCGGCAGCAAGATTTGAAAATTATGTTCAATCTTTGATGACTAACAATGCTTCACATGATCAAAGTATCAAATCTATTGAGGCACAAATTGCACAATTAACTGCTGCGTTGAGCGAGAGAGAAAAGAGAAAGCTTCCATCTCAACCATTGCCAAATCCCGGTCACACACAAAACGCATATCCCAATCACAATGTAAATGCGGTGACCACGTTGAGATCCGGAAGAGTGTTGCAAAATAAGGTGGGAACTAGTGATGACATCCCCGCTGGTGATTCTTCTTCTTCTTCTTCTTTTTCTCCATCGTCATCTTCCCCTTCTTCATTTTCTTCACTTTCTTCTTCACCTTTTTCTTTAGAGCCTATTCTCCACCCTTCACACGGCTCTACTTCTTCTAGGTCGAACGGACCCATTTCTCACAACATGAACACATCTACACCGGGATCCGTTCCTACTCCACATTCTACTCCACAGACATTTGACTCAACGAATTTTCAAAATGCTCCATTCCCAAACAGGTTGAATCCTAATAAACCAACTGCACAAGTGGAGAAGATTGTGGAGATATTTAAGCAGGTTAGCATAAATTTACCTCTCTTGGATGCAATCCAACAAGTCCCTTCATACGCGAAAATCTTAAAGGGCTTATGCACCTCGAAGAGAAAGGCATCTCAAGTACCCAAGAAAGTGCTAGTGGCTAGTGCAGTGAGCAATGCTATTAACCACCATCAAACCTTACCCCAAAAACGAAAGGACCCCGGCTGTCCTACGATTTCAATCACAATTGGGGATAAAAAAATTAATCGAGCACTTTTAGATCTTGGGTCTAGTGTTAACCTGATTCCCTACTCCGTGTACGAACAATTAGGGGTTGGAGAGTTGAAACCCACTCGTTGTACTCTCCAAATGGTTGATCGATCAATCACCCATCCAAGGGGTCAGCTAGAGGATGTGTTGATCAAAGTTGGGGAGTTCATATTCCCCGTTGATTTTATTGTTATGGATACACAACCTGTTGCCAACCCATGGAACCAAATTCTGGTGATCCTCGGTCGACCATTTTTGGCCACTTTCAATGCCGTAATAAATTGTCGCAATGGCTCCATGACTCTATCCTTTGGGAAGATGTCTAGTGAGTTCAATATTTATAAGATGGGAAGTCTGCCCCCCGTGCCTAAAACTAGTACACGAGAAGTTTTCTCTGTTCAGGAAATCACGCAGGAGGACTGCGAGCTTGAAAGATTCTTGTTTGATGAAAACAGTTTTGACGCCACTAGAGTGTCCCTCCTTGAGCCTACCACCGTTGACACAACCGATATTGATTATGAATGTTTTACTTTTTCGGATGATGACGACTCACAGCCCGAATATAAGTCTTTTGAATTTGTGGATGAGTTAGTTGAACCATCCGAATCGGTTGTTTGCAGTGATTTCGAACCTGTGTTGGAGTCCTTTGAGTTCGAGGTAGATTCCGCAATGATTCTTTCGCCTCTGAAACTCGAACTCATGTCCTTACCGCCTCACCTTAAATATGCTTACATAGATGAGAATGAGACTTTTCCCATTATAATATCAGCCTCTCTAGCCTTCGAGCAAGAGAACGCTATTTTAAAAGTCTTACAAGATAGGCGGCAAGTTTTTGGTTGGACTATGGCGGACATCGAGGAGATCAGTTCCATTATAATTGAATATCATATGCAATTGATGGATGATGCCAAGTCAATAGAGGACCCACAGGAACATTTTGGGGGTATTGTGGTTAGTCAACCTCCTCCTTTAGAAGTTGAACCACCCCCATTTCTTTTAATAAGCTACGAGAATGCCAATATTCCATTGATTGCTGATCATTCACATTCTCGTTTTGATTCATCACCACCTCCTGTATATTTACCTCCACACCTTCCATTCCACCACTTCTATCTTCCCCAATTCTTTGTGGACCGCCACAACTTATTCTTCCACCAACCAATACTCTTTACTGATAAATTTTTCAACTGGTTTGTGTTGACGTTTGGTCTATACAAGGTTTGGCAGTAATGTCTAACATAGCTTAAATGAAGTTTGGGGGGAGGGCCTTTCTGTATATATTTTTGTTTTCCTTAACAATAAAAAATTATAAATAAATAAACAAGGAAGTGCCGGTATTTTGACCCTATTGGTTTAGCATGACAGTGAGGACACTGTCAAGTTCAAGTTTGGGAGTATGCTCGGTACGTCTTTGTAACATTTCAAAAAATAAAATAATATTTTTAGGAATTTCCAGAATTTAATATTAATCTTTAATGAATATTTTAATAGTCGGTATAATTAAATACCGATAAATGGTGAAAATTCTGAAGAAAATTATAGAAATTCTAAAATAGCTTATTTTGTGGACAAATGCCATTTTGCAGTTTTTATGATGGATTATATGTGATTTTGGGTGTTAATCGCGATTAAAAATCGCTAAGTGGATTTTTGGCTTTTTGTGCAAAAATGTGCACATGACATTTTCTACACTTGTTATACTTATCTCATGTTTTGGACTCATGATAAGCCTAGGGTGAACCATGCATAGAAGACCTTAGGGACTTGAACCAATTGGTTAGGTTAGTGGGGTTAATTAAGGGTGTGGCTTTGTTTACAATTGGATTAGGGTTATGTTGACTTGGGTCAAGGAGAGAGAGAGAGAGAGAGAGAGAGAGAGCGCCATGATGGTTGAGATCTTATTTGGAGAGAGAGAAGGGAGGCTGCTAGGTTTTGTCACAATCACCCCATGTCATTTCAAAGCATTTTGCCTCTCAAACACTGACATCTCTCACTCACTTACCCACACCATCATATACTACAAAGTTAGCCCTCAACACAACAAAACCACAACAGCACCTGCATCAGCCAAACCAGTCCCAAGCTATCTGCAGCAGCTGCATCAAAACCCCTCATTTCAGCCACAGCAGCATCCTTGTAACCAACAACAGCAGCTGTATCCACAAAGCAATAGCAGTTTCTGCTGCAACAGCAGCCACATCAGCACATCAGCCCCAATTCAACACCTTTCAGCCCCATTTTATGACCCATCAGCAATCACTTCAGCTACCAGAACAGCCTCCCCTACACCTACAGCCTTATTAGCTGCTGAAATCTGGCATTTCAGCCATTGTATCTGCATCAGCAGCAACTCCACTCCAACTTCAATCCACATCCTCATATACTACAACCACACCACACCAACACAATACTACAACATCACTCTCCCACTTCACCATCATACAGCAACCCTTCACAACACCAAAACCACAAAACTCACACAAAACCAGCATCAGAAACAATTGCAAGCAGCAGCATCAGCCAAGCAACACCAGCAACTATAGCAGTAGTCCAGCAGCAGCACAACACCCCTCCTCCTTTCATCTTCCCTTCTCCTACATTCTAGGACCCCCTGGAGGTATAATCTCGTATCCCAACTCAGTTCTTGCTCAGTTCTGGTTAAATAGCTGAAAGTTACTGTTTTATTTGTGACATTGTGCTAGTTTAGGCAAATTTGAGTGAGACTTGACCAAGAGGTGGTTTTGAATGTTAGAGTAGCCTTATTAGGGGTATGTGAGACCAGTTAACCCAAGATTGTCCCAGATTTCACCTATATACCAGATTTGTTATACTTGGCGTAATTTAGCAATTTTGTCGACTTTGGATCTTTCTGGAAACTGCTACAACCCAGGACCTCCTAAAATGAAATTGACTTGACAGTAGGATGTGCAGGCAAATAGGAACCAGTACCTAAAACCGTAGCCCAAACCACCAAACCCCGGCGGCAGATTTATTCCCCCTGGCCGCAATTTGTGGCCAGACCAGGGTGGAACTGCTTCGTTTTGCATGCACAGCCCTATTTCATGTAAAATTGACCCCCTGTATGACTAGTTTTGACTGTTTCCAGTTAGGGAAAAATCTGGGTTGATTTTCATGAGTTGGTGTATGATTTACGACTTGATTTCGTATGGATTTTGGGTATTTGGGGATTCGTTTCCATCGGGTTGCGTTTGAATGCCAACGACCAGTAAGCATTGACTGTGTTTGCACGCAAGGTGATAGGTTTTTACTTATTGGCGTAACGTGCACCATTTTGGCTTCCGACATGGTTTTCATGTGTTTTAGCATGTGATATTCTTGTAGGTACTCACGTGATTTCGAAGCGTTGGAGATGCAGATGGCGACATCGGCACTGGCACACATGAACAAGGTGAGTAGATTTATATCTATGGGGAGAAGTCGGGTGGATGGCGTATAGCACCCCCGCAGTCCGAGGTGATGTATACGGATACGTATACACACCTACAAATTATTATATGTTGTTTGGGAATTATTTGATGTTTAGGATGGATAATTGATGGACTTGGATGATTTAGTATCGCGAAACCCTAGGTAGTGGGTACACTACACATATATACACACACATACATACTCGCATACATCCTTATTACATATGTGGTTATGGGATTCTATATAGATATGTGTTCATGAGGGTATGGGACCACGTGTTCACATACGGATTTGAGGATGATACATGGGATTGAGATGAGTCGATGAGAGTTGATCTGAGATTATGATGTCGGTGATTGGCAGGATTCGTACTTGATATACGTCCTGATATGATAGCGGGTCTTGATGACGATGCCATGTACATAGTGATACATATATTTTAGATGATCGACATGTGATTATGATATGAGATAGGATAGGATATGATATGAATATAATAAGATATTTATGATAGGCCGCCTTGGGCGTTGTGTACTCCTTGAGATGATATGTGTTGATGATATCGTTTTTGCTATAGGCTGTAAATCTGAAGCTGGATTATGATTATATTGACGATATATGATGATGATATTGATTTATACGAGACTGTCGATCAGTGATCAGATCTTGATTATAGTGATGATGTTAGCATTGTACTAGACATAGGTCAGTACCCAAATAATGATATTTGATAAGAGAATACTTGATGAATAATATGACAATGTGATATTGACCCGTACCCAGATTGGGGATGCCGTACGACGGATTTACGTACGAGCTATAAATTGATGTTTGATCCACACTCTTGATTTGGGAATAACTGATTATAGATATATGTTATCGGATATGATAATATCGAGGCGGGATCACCGACTATATATATAGGTATTTATATGTATCGACTCAGAGGTTAGGCGGTTTCCCTTACCTACTGTTAGCTTTAGCTCAGCCTTGTAGTGGTGTAGCTATATGACTTTTATGACCTTAGATGCAGTTTAGTGATCATGGTGTTCAGTATTTCAGCTCCCGCATATTATTATTGTTGTTCTGCATCGCATACTGTTATGATTCATATTTCATTATTGATATCCTGTTGTTAGGACACCAGCACCATTACCGATGATGCGTATGCACCACGTACACTTATTTACCGGCTCACACACATCTTCATCGGTAATTGCCATGTCACGAACACTTGGAAAATATTATTGCTTGATTTAGCTTGTTAGCTAGTAGTGACATGATATTAGTGTACTTTCCTTATATGCCAGTTTGACATTGTAGTTATTACTTGTCACATCATGCATACTGTTGTTCATTATATGCCGCATTCATGGATTCTCAATCTTATATTCATGATTTACATGCTATTGATGACTTGGATTTCCATGATATTTTCTGGATTTGGAGGAAAACCGCTAAAACATATATAAACTGCTTTCACTCTTTTTAATAAAAATGCGGTTTTCCCATGATGTATGAGTCGTCCACCATGAGTTTGCTGATGGATTTCGAGACCCGATTCGAGGAGTGGAGGAACCGTTTCGGATACATGGTGGGCCCGGTGCGGTACCCCGGGGCAAGAAGATCGCAGGAGATGGCGTTGAGCCTGGCAGGGGAGCACGACCGACCAGTGATATTACCCGACACGTCGGATATCCGGAAGATACCGTCGTAGTCATGAGATGGATGGTAGGGGCCGATCTGGACTGACGGCGCCCTGGATATTTGATTGAGACATTGAGATTTTGAGGTATTGACGTACAGAGATTATGATACAGAGATATCGAGATATTGAGATTTATGTTTTGTGCCGATGCTAGGCACTGTTTTATGCTGATTCCATTATGATACCTCATTTTAAAAATACAGAAATCTCACAATGTTACAAAAGCAGTTTTCTTCTGGATTTGCATTCTGTTTCATGCATTCATACATTGTTTCATGCATTCATACATCATTCATATGATATATTACCACCTGATGCACTGACACAGACACATGGGTTTACACTTGGGTTAGATATTTACCCTAGACATGGTTAGAGATTGCTGGTTATATATTTGAGGATTAGATATATTATGATCGTATGACCTAGGATTGCGTCATACATGAGATTTTCTGTTCGTAGATCTTTTTCTACTCACGAGTTGGCAACTCACCCCCGTTGTGCCCCAGTTTCTTGCAGGTTGCCGTACAGGTTCCATTACGGCTTTGCGAGCACGGTTTCTTTTCGGGTGACTTGCTATCCGCTAGTAGGTGGGTTATTGTATCGTACCCATCATTATATATTGTATATTATATTTCAGTTGTATCTAGAAGTTCCATCAACCAAACATGTACTTATTTGAGATAGAGACCAGTGATGTTTATTCTTTCGACCTTAGAGTCACGTGTTATATTTCGATGGGTTTCTGCTGGTTGAGTTTCATTCTGCTGTCATCCTCGCCTTTAGGAGTTGTATATTATGTTGCTTACAGGTTGTTTTGATATGGTTCTTCCTACACTCTACTACTTCTCTTGGTTTGGATTTCTGGGTTCGGCTTACTTAGCTTACGTACGCCTTGAGACGTTCGTAGTCTAAGTGCCGGTCATGTTCCGTATTTTCGGGTCGTGACAAAGTTGGTATCAGAGTGTTAGGTTTTACCTTCGGAGCGTAGGATGACCCTTGGTTGATGGAATAGGTGACTAAAGTAGAGTGACGTACCGTTGGTATGTTCCGCGGCATATTTACGACACGCCATTCCACTTAAGGAGCCTTTGGATGTACATTTCTTTGTTCAGTATCATATTCATTCCTGATCTAGCTTCATCGGTACCAGTTATGGTTTTGCTGCCACGATTGCGAGCAGGGAGAGCTACGGCTAGAGTTACGGTCAGCATGAGCTCGTTGCGAACGAGGACTGACCAGAGCATAATTCCGGCGACACACGATCGCAGAGATGTGACCTTTGATTGTTTTCGCGCCACGAGCGTTGGATGGATCGCTGTATGAGATTACTCGGACGTGCAGATTATCACCAGAGGATTGAGCCACTGACAGAGGCCAGCCAGACTTTGATGACCGTTGAAGTATTACTTATTCGTGATGATTGGGGCACAGTTCAGCATGCGGATAAGTGAGCCTGTTATTGCTGCGAACAACGAGATATTGCCCCAGATGTTGGAGCTATTGCAGTACCGGATTGTACTAAGAGATGATAGAAGGTTGCTAGTCACCGAGGGTGAATGACTAGGACATGTGGATTGTTCGCTACCCCGATGCAAGGTCATCAGATAGATTGATTCCAGCTAGAGAAGACTTCACGCGGAGACATTGAGAGTCGACCGAGATGATCGAATGTCAGTAACCTGTTATTCCAAGTTTAAAGTATTCGGAAAGATATGCAGGAAATTCTATGGTCCCTCTAGAAGAATGAAACCCTAACTCGACTTAATGACCGTGTGAAAGCCTTTGAACCTTTGGGTTTACGGCAGTTCTGCGGCGCCATTAGTGAGGCTTGGGTCTGCCCTTCTACGGCTGGACCACCGATGCTGTGGTATGTACTCGATACTATTATACTGTACCCAAGATGTTGAGCTCTTGGTGGATTATGAGGTTTCGATGATTCGATCGGATGGTTCGACTTAATTCAGATGCTAGGTGGTGAGATGCACTTCTTAGGAGACTCCAGATACGAGGATAGCCGTTGGAACTCAGTCCATACAGCCACGACGAGACGAGTCTGAAGCAGTCGACATTAGAGAAAAGTGGAGTAAGAGGTTCGTACAAGATCTGGATATGATGACGTTCTACTCTGCCGACTTCAGAGATGCGATGCGCATGCAGAGGCAGAGTACTGGATATACCTTCCAGAAGGAGTCGCAAGGAGTATACGGCCGTTTCGAAGCAAGAAGCAGATATAGTAAAGGACGATGACTTCCGGACAATTGGCAGAGATGAGACTTGGAAGAGACCTTGAGCAGGATTCCTTCCAGGACACTGCTGCAATGATACATGCACCCAGAATCAGACGTGTCATGTTCATTCAGAGAGACAGAGGCCGACGCCAGTGACATGTTGCTTTACGAGTGGTCGCGATGATTGACCGAGAGATGACCAGAGATGTGCCAGAACGGAATCGTCCCCGTTAGCACACCTGACAGGGCCGATGAGCCGGTGGATCGTGAGATTGGGAATCCACAGAGAAGACTTGGACCCAGGAGCAGTCATGTTACGCATACCAGCAGGCCAGAGTTCAGGATCGACGACGAGACATCCCACTAGTGACCACGACAGTTGCCAGAGATTATTGGAGGATGCGCTTGAGCGGAACCATTCTGCCATACTTGATTTCGGTATTTTGGCGATTTATTCGCATGATTTGATTTTGATGATTTACGATTTTTGCACAGTTGTTGCACTTGATATCGTTTTCGTGCCTTGGTTTCACATGTTTGTGATTTTATGGGGTTTATGTTAGTTATATGTATGCCCTAGAGGCCATTACTGTACATATGATGTATATTGTAGTGGATGCTAGGACGTATATAGGGAGGACTTTCTTGCTCGACATGATAGTATGCTATCTGGTTACACTTTACCTTAACATGTACACTGACTGTCTCTCTGTTACATGTTGGTAAAGCCCTTAGGATGTGTACTTGACTACCGGGACTATGATGCAGATCATACTAGTGGGGACAGATAGTCTGTAAGTACATCCTTCAAAGTCCCTAGTCGTGGGTGTATCGAGATGGGGCATCGATATACCAGAGTAGACTAGCGTATACCTTCTCGACCCATACAGATGGGCGATGGATGATCCCATATCCATTGGTGTTTGACATCAGAGATGATATACGGGTGCTCAGTAGAGGCTGGGTACACTGGACGGACTCGCCGAGAACTCCCAGATGGTATTATACCTCACGTCAGATGACAGTTCTCTGGTGACACTGGTACAGAGTAGTCTGTTGACCCGAGATCGTCATAGAGTCTTGTGTGGTTCCCACTGTGCTTTGATTTCCATCTTACCACGTCCAAGAGGGCGTGCAAAACGGTGGTTTTTGGGTACAGTCCCGAGTCACATGGAGGCAATGAGCGATAGGAGGGGATTCGTCTCTCCCGGTATAGGGGGTTGATGTTGCGCTGTGTTCGATTGGCTATAATAGGAAATCCCTGGCCAGGGTTGCTGAGATTTACTGGTAAGTGTTACCAGTAGTTTCTCGAACAGTTATAGACCTCATATCGACACGACTTATCGAGCTATTGGGGTCTGACGTTTTCCACCCCTAGGCGAGATATGCGACATATCAGACGATCAGACCGGACTGTACGGTAGTGTTACTGGTCGGATTCACTGGAGTGTGAGCGGGCTTGCTCGTCGATCTTCAGATCGCTCAATACCCGGGTGGCCGTTACGTTTAGCAGACCGCTTGCGGCTTGTGGGTGTTTGATATGATCATCATCTGCTGCCGGTGTATTGACGAGTCTTTAGAGTCCTACACAGAGGTTTCCTGGCTCAAGCGAAACGAAATAGGAGCGCATATGAGATATGTGCGGGACCGAGAATAATGCGTGTATGTGATACCGTATTCTATTCTCGCGATGAATGTGTCGAATGGTTGTATGCGATATAACCTAGTTATCGATACATTGGATATTAGTCGGTTATATATGATATGACCGGATCGTTAAATCAATTGTTGATTTAATGATTTAATGTATAATTATATATTTGATATATTACTTTGCATTAACTAATATTGGTTCACTTTAAATGGATTTTCTCGCTCGGTTGTGCATATTGTATATTCGATATATTTTCGTGCACTTGATTGTATCATGTTTGATGATACATGTTTAACTATAGTTAAGTGTAATGGATTAAGCCATGGTTAAACTAATGATTAGGGTTTTCTTTGCTTACTTATTTATTTATTTATTTATTTTGAATAGATAAGAAAAGAATGGTTGCTAATTTTGGAGTTTAGTTGAAGCTTCATGAAGCTTTGACTTTGTAACCATTCTTGTCTTCATCTTTAACCCTAACCATTAATCTAACCTTAGTTAATTCTCTACACTTGACCATGGTTCTAATATGATAAGTATTCATTTTTCTTTTCCAATTATAATTAACTTATCATATCATTTCTTCTTCTTCTTCCTTGAACTCAAGAAGAAAACCTTAGCTCCATCAATGGTGATTGATGGAAATGAGTGAGAAATCCAATTCTAAAGTCTACCCACTTCCTATTTCTTCATCCTCTACCTCTTGCCAAGTAGTAGAGTGTGTTTTCTTCACAAGTTTCTTGACTTGGTGAAGTCGGAGCTTGATTTAGCGATGCCTCAACGTAGATCATCTTCGGCATGGACATCGATGACCTAGCCCGTCTATTCTCCGATGAAGCCGACGCTAGAGCCCGGGACTTGTTATGGACAGCGAGGGGACTTCATTGCGGAGCTATGGAGGTGGATAACCGGATCTACAAAGGTTGTATTTCCGTATCTCTTAGTTATGTGTTAACAAGTTTGCATTTTCGCCTAGACATCTAGCCGACGCTCTGTACACTAGGGTTTCTCGGCACCGGCGGTTCCGCGGCGAGATGATGACGTCATCCTCCTATGTTTGCACAGTAACTCTTATTATATTATGCTGGATTTTCTGGGTATTTTTAAATTTTATTCAAGAGTTGAATTTTCTGGAGTTGTTTTGGGGATTCGGTGTTTCGATCGGGGTATCAAATTTTGTCTATTTGGCTTTCCGGATAAATTTTAGAATATGTTAAAAAGTTCGACCGGATATAAATACCCAATTTTTCCCCTGTCGGGAAATTTCCAAGTGTTGGATTTTTCCGTAGTTTAACGACGTTCTAAGTAGTGCAAGTAACGCGATGGTCCCTCTAGAAGACAACAAACCTTAACTCGATTATGTGACCGTCTTGAACTGCCCTTTGAACCTTCGGGTTTGGGGCAGTACGGCGTGCCACATGTGAGGCGTTGGCTTGACCCTTCTACGGCTGGACCGTTGGTACTGAGGCACGAACTGAATGTTGTTAGACTTGTTTCATGTGTTGATCTGTATCGGGAAAACTTGGGTGTTCGATTGTTCGATCGGAAAGTTTGACATTTTCTATTTATCCGGAATGGGATACAATAATTGGAATTCACAAAAAGTTATGAGATAACTAAATGAATGTTATAAACGTAGCACTTTAGTCTCAATTGATCGGTTGCCACGGAATTTTGATGTGATCAAAGGTCCGTCGCAATCACGTAGCGTACGCGGATACTCGCCGGGTAAACTTAATAGACAGCCTCACTCCATAGCCCCAACCAAGTGACTGTAGGAGAACCCCGTCGCCGAAAGCATCCATCCGGGTGCTTGCGGCAGCGGTGTTCCGCCTTGGTGCACTTCGTCGACGGTATCGGGGGTGCGGCCGTCTACTAAAGTTTGCGACGAGCATTCGATCAGGATGTCTGGAATCCTGTTGAATTGCCCGACTTGGTATTGAAAAGTGTTTTCGATTTTGAGACTAAAATGCGGGGTTTATAATTGTTAGGCATGCGATGTCTAAAGAATTCATTGGTTTAGGCATGCGATGTCTAAGAAGGTTGCGGATTCCAACTGTTGTAGTTTTACACTTTCTTTTCTGTGACCGTAAGTGTAATATGTGATATCGCCGGTTTCGTTGCTATATGTCAACGACAATTGGGATGCGCATATTTACTTATGTTGATGACATATGATGTTATGTGTTGCTGGATATGTTATATTGGATCGTCGTGTTCGAATAGCCGGGGTTTTTTATGTGAGATGAGTGTTTTTCATTTTCATTCATGTAAAAACTTGTATGTAATATTCTTTTATTGGGGCACTTCCAGGTTGCGGAAGTTGTCACCTTTTGTATATTATTTACTTTTCCGCACTAGGATAGACCCAAGGAGGGGAACACAAGTAACCGGGTTCTGGAGTCCAGTGGGAGACCAACTCGAGGAGTCGAGTCCGGGTCTCCTAACTCTGGAATTGGTAGGGTTGCTTGCCGCTCTCGTAGGGGTCTAGGGGTGTGGGTTTGGCTATTCATCACGACCGTGGAATCCGTGTTTTATACTGGCTCGTATTGAAAACACGGACGTCCTAGTATATCCAACATTTCATATGATTCTTCTGCTGCGATATCTGTGATGTGATCATGTGATGTTCTGTGATAGATACAATATATAGTATATATGATATATTATATAGATGTTACTTATGTTTTACACCCGCGCTAGCCCTGCCCCGCTCTGCCGTTAGTTACCTAACCTAACGGTGCACGAGGGGACATCGAGGCGAATGCGGATGGCATAAGTATACGTCGTATTTATCTGTGATGTTTAGGTACTTAAATGATGGGACTTCATTAATGTGATTAATGAAATAAAAGAAACCTAAGATGTTGTAGAATCGAATTTCAAAATAAAACAGGTAGCTACAGTTCTTGCTTTGCACAGTGATATATATGATATATCCCGCACCACATTCGACGAGGAAAGGACCGACGATCCCTTCACCGGGAGTGACTCCTTTAGCAAAACTAGAAAAGCCTCAAAAGCACTCCATTTTAAAATCATTTGATTCTACAACGATATCAAGTTCATTACGCAATAGGTTTTCAGAAAAACCTGTCGTAGCCCTCCGTCATTTCAGATAAGTATTAGTTAGTATTCGTGCTGCGGTTGTTTGGCATGCGTCAAGGCGTAGTGTACGGTAGCTAACTAGTGCTTATCTGCCAGCATATGATGCGATTGGATTAGGGTATTCGTACGGCGTTGTTTGGCATGCGTCAAGGGTCGTGCGGGTGGGTTTAATTCAATTAAGAAATGTACGGGTTGAACTTGACTAGCAGACTATGGGTTGTTTGGCATGCGTCAAGGTCATAGCGAGCTAGGGGCAAAATATTATCGGGAATTTCAAGTGTTGAAATTTGCAATGAGATTGAATACCTTCTATGAGATAGTTGGATCCCGATACCCGAGTAAGTGTTACTCCTGGGAGAGTTTTATACATTGCAATTAGCCGATCAAGTAGGTGTCTAGAAAGGTGTCAACGGGGTTACGCCTCTGGGAAAACGAGGTTTACATTAATTAGGTTCGTGCGAAAGCACGGGGCACCTCCCTCAAAGTACCGACACTGGCCTGGCTGAAAGATTGGCGAACTTGTAGTGTGTAAATAATCCCGGCTAGTCTTTCCTTTTAGGGTTTGAAAGAAGATTTGATAAAAAGCAGTGGGAGCCATCCTGATTAGATAAAGTAATAACCAATCTATTCTTGACAGAGCGCATGCTGAGTGTTTTCTTCTCTCTCTCTCCAGGTAGCGACCATATCAAGCCTTAATCAAGATAATAATACGGATTATTGACCGAACCCGCTTGTTATACTGAGCTGGGGAACGTTGGTCCCGCTCCAACTTATAATTGTTATAAGACAGAGCAGGAAATTGGGGAATACCAGATTTCCCGTGCCGCCCAAACGAAGAGAGTGCATGCTGATGCATCATCTTCGGGTGTGTTCATTATACAGAACTGTTTCTCTGTAACCTCTACGTCCTGGGTATGTGATACCGGATCAGGATCCCAGATATGTAATCTGTTACATAGGGCTACAGATAGGTAGAGAACTAAGAACGGGTGATAAGTTTCATGAGGCAGAAAAATGGGCAAGTGTTGCAGCCAAGTCTGTTGGTCACTGTCACCCTGTATTACCAATATATTGATTCTGAACGAATGTTATTAGATACCGAACCTGATATACAAAATCATATCAGTCTCTTTATCAGTAAAGAAATGATAAAATTTTGTATTGTTGGATAATGTTTTGAACATTTCCTATATCAAAAGTTGATCGTATCAGGCACGTTATCTAAAAGCGTTGATGTTCTAAATCAAACTACAGTTCTTAGTATATGGAACACACACAAGAGGAAGAGTTCAGAAATGAACGAATCCTTCTTGAGGCATTGTAGACTAGGTCATATCAATGCGACCCGACTAGCTGAAGTTACATGTAGATGTATATTTAAATCAGTTTGAATTTACATCTTGTGAAACTCACCAGTCATGTCACAAAGATAATATGACCATAGCTCCGTTTACTGGAAACAGAGAAAGAGTTAGTGAACTCTTGGGATGATACATGTTGATGTATGTAGGTCCCCTGTCTACACATGCCAGGACCGGTTCTTTGTACTTCATTACATTCTCTGATGATCTTTCGAGATTCAGACCTATATTCCTGTTGAAACACAAGTCCGAACCTTTTGAGATATTCACAGAATATAAGTTAGAAGTAGAGAACCAAAATACGGGTATAAGTATTATGTCCTATGATGAGATCAAGGAGGAGAATACTTGAGCACGGAATTCCTGGACTATTCTAAAGGAGAATGAGATTCTCTCTCGGCATTACTCCTCCGGATACACCATAGCACGATGGTATATCGGGGCGGAGCAATCACACCCTATATGATATGGTGTGCTCTATGATGAGTATTACTGAGTTACCTATTTCCCTTTAGGGGTTATGCACTTGAGAAGCTGCATACCTATTGAATAGGGTTCTAATCAAATCAGTTGCCTACCGCTTCATATGTGATATGGAATGGGAAGAACCCATGTCTTAAGTTAGTTATGATTTGGAGTTGTCCGGCCTATGTCTGAAAAGCAAAATCCGGACAAGCTCGAGGCAAGGTCAGTTATGTAGAACTGGAAATGTTCCAGCTATACAAAACTGCAGCTGAAGATTTGACAGAACCAAAGAATTCAATAGTTACCAACGAACCTCAGCCTCTCCGCCGATCTAGTAGGGTTTTCTCACCCACCTGAGAGATACTTCGGTTTCTCAATGACAGTGGGAGCGAGGATTGCATCATGAGATGATGACCCAACTAGTTTCGAGCTGGCCATCGGGGGTAAGACTCTGTAAGAATGGCTGGATGCTTAGTGATCTGAGATGGAATCCTTATACACCAACAAAGTATGGACTTTGGTTGCTATATCTGAAGGGTTAAATCCCCATCAGGAGCAGGTATATCTTGAGAAGATTACTTGGTGTACATGGAAAAGTTGAGACTTTCAAAGCTAGACTTGTTAAAGGTTTTCGTCATTGACCAGGCTTGGATAATGATGAAACCTTTTCAAGTAGCTATGCTTAAGTCCATTCGGATCCTACTTGCCACGGCTATATACCATGACTACGATATCTGGCGGTTGGGTGCCATGACTGCTTTTCTAAATAATGATTTAGAAGAGTACGTCTGTAAGTACACAGCCAGAGGGCTTCGTAAACAGTGGGAGCAGCGGAAACATGTGCAAGATGTTTTATCTGATAAAGCAGGCATCGCGGAGTTGGAACGTCTGTTTTGATGTGTTAGTCAAAGAGTTTGACATCATCAAAATGGTAGATGAACCTTGTATAAAAAAAAGGTAGTAGGGAGTATGGTGGTGATCCTCGTAAAGTACGTGGATGACATACTCTTGATAGGGAAGGAGTTTCCTATGCTACGCTCGATCGATCTCCGATTATCACAATGATTATCCACATAGGATCAAAGTGATACCTACTAAATCCTGAGTTTTGGATCTATGAGATAGATCTAAATGGATATTAGGACACTCACTAGTTATAGTGAGATGGTATCAGTTGATCCTGGGGAAAATCACTGGAAGTGTTCCAGGGTGATAAAGACGACTGAATGTCAGTCGCAGGAATTGTCTTTACCCTCTGTAAAGGGACGATATGTTGGAAGAGTTCCAAGCTAGATACCGTGACATACTAGACGATAAAGGCAGGATACATCGCTACTTAAGATGCTACCATAGAGGCAGTCTGGGTGTATAATAGTTCATGAAATGAACTTCGTTCCTACCATTGTGAGACAATGGAGTTGTGGCTTATGCCAAGGAACACCCGTCCCATCAGTGACCCAGGCGTATTCTGAGGCCGCATCACCTGATCATGGAGATAGTTGATCTCGAGGGTGATCGAGGTAAGGAGGGTAGATTCTGAGGACAACACAGCGGATCCACTCACAAAAGGCCTGTTCCCAAAGAGAGATTTTTATGGGATGGTTGAGTATGAGATACTACAACCACTGCTACAGATGGCCCTAGTGCAAGTGGGAGATTGTTCGTTATATGTATGCCCTAGAGGTCATTACTGTACATATGATGTATACTGTAGTGGATGCTAGGACGTATATAGGGAGGACTTTCTTGCTCGACATGATAGTATGCTATCTGGTTACACTTTACCTTAACGTGTACACTGGCTGTCTCTCTGTTACATGTTGGTAAAGCCCTTAGGATGTGTACTTGACTACCGGGACTATGATGCAGATCATACTAGTGGGGACAGATAGTCTATAAGTACATCCTTCAAAGTCCCTAGTCATGGGTGTATCGAGACGGGGCATCGATATACCAGAGTAGACTAGCGTATACCTTCTCGACCCATACAGATGGGCGATGGATGATCCCATATCCATTGGTGTTTGACATCAGAGATGATATACAGGTGCTCAGTAGAGACTGGGTACACTGGACGGACTCGCCGAGAACTCCCAGATGGTATTATACCTCACGTCAGATGGCAGTTCTCTGGTGACACTGGTACAGAGTAGTCTGTTGACCCGAGATCGTCATAGAGTCTTGTGTGGTTCCCACTGTGCTTTGATTTCTATCTTACCACGTCCAAGAGGGCGTGCAAAACGGTGGTTTTTGGGTACAGTCCCGAGTCACATAGAGGCAATGAGCGATAGGAGGGGATTCGTCTCTCCCGGTATAGGGGGTTGATGTTGCGCTGTGTTCGATTAGCTATAACAGGAAATCCCTGGCCAGGGTTGCTGAGATTTACTGGTAAGTGTTACCAGTAGTTTCTCGAACAGTTATAGACCTCATATCGACACGACTTATCGAGCTATTGGGGTCTGACGTTTACCACCCCTGGGCGAGATATGCGACATATCAGACGATCAGACCGGACTGTACGGTAGTGTTACTGGTCGGATTCACTGGAGTGTGAGCGGGCTTGCTCGTCGATCTTCAGATCGCTCAATACCCGGGTGGCCGTTACGTTTAGCAGACTGCTTGCGGCTTGTGGGTGTTTGATATGATCATCATCTGCTGCCGGCGTATTGACGAGTCTTTAGAGTCCTACACAGAGGTTTCCTGGCTCAAGCGAAACGAAATAGGAGCGCATATGAGATATGTGCGGAACCGAGAATAATGCGTGTATGTGATACCGTATTCTATTCTCGCGATGAATGTGTCGAATGGTTGTATGCGATATAACCTAGTTATCGATACATTGGATATTAGTCGGTTATATGTGATATGACCGGATCGTTAAATCAATTGTTGATTTAATGATTTAATGTATAATTATATATTTGGTATATTACTTTGCATTAACTAATATTGGTTCACTTTAAATGGATTTTCTCTCTCGGTTGTGCACATTGTATATTCGATATATTTTCGTGCACTTGATTGTATCATGTTTGATGATACATGTTTAACTATAGTTAAGTGTAATGGATTAAGCCATGGTTAAACTAATGATTAGGGTTTTCTTTGCTTACTTATTTATTTATTTATTTATTTTGAATAGATAAGAAAAGAATGGTTGCTAATTTTGGAGTTTAGTTGAAGCTTCATGAAGCTTTGACTTTGTAACCATTCTTGTCTTCATCTTTAACCCTAACCATTAATCTAACCTTAGTTAATTATCTACACTTGACCATGGTTCTAATATGATAAGTATTCATTTTTCTTTTCCAATTACAATTAACTTATCATATCATTTCTTCTTCTTCTTCCTTGAACTCAAGAAGAAAACCATGGCTCCATCAATGTTGATTGATGGAAATGAGTGAGAAATCCAATTCTAAAGTCTACCCACTTCCTATTTCTTCATCCTCTACCTCTTGCCAAGTAGTAGAGTGTGTTTTCTTCACAAGTTTCTTGACTTGGTGAAGTCGGAGCTTGATTTAGCGATGCCTCGACGTAGATCATCTTCGGCATGGACATCGATGACCTAGCCCGTCCATTCTCCGATGAAGCCGACGCTAGAGCCCGGGACTTGTTATGGACAGCGAGGGGACTTCATTGCGGAGCTATGGAGGTGGATAACCGGATCTTCAAAGGTTGTATTTCCGTATCTCTTAGTTAAGTGTTAACAAGTTTGCATTTTCGCCTAGACATGTAGCCGACGATCCGTACACTAGGGTTTCTCGGCACCGTAATATTTGTAATTGGCATGGTTGATGCCTTGTGAGACCTCATTAGGGTGCCTAGGAAACCCACAGTTTATACATTTGAGTGGATTTTGTGCGTATGCACGCACACGATTTTGTTTTTGCACTCGGTATAGTTCACATATACTTGCAGTGCAGTGTTTCGTATTTTGTGCACTTGGATGCACCGGATTTCGATTTCGAGGGTGATGCTCGATATTTGTTTTGTGCAATTGATGCACCTGATTGGTTTTCCGCATGTTCGGCACTTGATATTGGATTTCATGATTTCATGCATGATGGATGCACCGGATTTGGATTTTTTGCGCATGTGGGCGCCTGTTATGAGATGCGATTTGGTGCACACCAGATGCACTAAATCGAGATTTTTCGTGCATATCGGATGCACCTGATTTTGCGGTCAGGCACACACGTTTTCTATCACCGATGTTGCGTGCACAACCGTTGCACCTTGATGTTGTTTGTGCACATGTATGGATTTTGATTTCCGTGCGCATCGGACGCACAGGATTTTCATATGCATTTTTGGATTGATTTCTATGGAGCAGTACGTTTTGATGATATTTTCTATGTGTTTTCGTACTGAGCAGGACTAGTCAGAGGACAGTGCCTGGGTATATTTTGCATGCATTGGTAGATTTCAAGGGATTTCCAAAAGCGAGCTATAGTCTCATTATTTACACATGTGTCCGATATGACACAAGACATTTAAAACAGGGAACCCTTCTAAATTGTTTTCAAAACGGCGGAACGTGCATATTAAACAAAAGATATATACTTATATGGCTATTTTCTTATAAAGACGTCCGCCGCGGTGCAGTGTTACGCGCATTGTACATTGACTTTAACGAATTTTGGTATGCATTTCCTTCATGTATTTACATGCATAGTTCCGATTTATAGCATATCGGCTTTGTTTGGATTTGGCATCTGTGTTTCACCTTGACTTTGATGATTGCGGGATGCTTGACGGAGTTTTGATTTCGAGTTATCTGCTCGTTGCTCATGCGCATGTATTGCGCTATGATGCCTTTTATGGATTGATGATTTCGGAGCCCCGTTGACTTGGACATTTTATTGAAATGTTTTGGGATTTGGAGGTTTAAATTTAAATTCGGTGACCGAATTTCTTTAAGAAGGGAAGACTGTAACATTTCAAAAAATAAAATATTATTTTTGGGAATTTCCAGAATTTAATATTAATCTTTAATGAATATTTTAATAGTCGGTATAATTAAATACCGATAAATGGTGAAAATTCTGAAGAAAATTATAGAAATTCTAAAATAGCTTATTTTGTGGACATATGCCATTTTTCAGTTTTTATGATGGATTATATGTGATTTTGGGTGTTAATCGCGATTAAAAATCGCTAAGTGGATTTTTGGCTTTTTGTGCAAAAATGTGCACATGACATTTTCTACACTTGTTATACTTATCTCATGTTTTGGACTCATGATAAGCCTAGGGTGAACCATGCATAGAAGACCTTAGTGACTTGAACCAATTGGTTAGGTTAGTGGGGTTAATTAAGGGTGTGGCTTTGTTTACAATTGGATTAGGGTTATGTTGACTTGTGTCAAGGAGGGGGAGAGAGAGAGAGAGAGAGAGCGCCATGATGGTTGAGATCTTATTTAGAGAGAGAGAAGGGAGGCTGCTAGGTTTTGTCACAATCACCCCATGTCATTTCAAAGCATTTTGCCTCTCAAACACTCACATCTCTCACTCACTTACCCACACCATCATATACTACAAAGTTAGCCCTCAACACAACAAAACCACAGCAGCACCTGCATCAGCCAAACCAGTCCCAAGCTATCTGCAGCAGCTGGATCAAAACCCCTCATTTCAGCCATAGCAGCATCCTTGTAACCAACAACAGCAACTGTATCCACAAAGCAATAGCAGTTGCTGCTGCAACAGCAGCCACATCAGCACATCAGCCCCAATTCAACACCTTTCAGCCCCATTTTATGACCCATCGGCAATCACTTCAGCCACCAGAACAGCCTCCCCTACACCTACAGCCTTATTAGCTGCCGAAATCTGGCATTTCAGCCATTGTATCTGCATCAGCAGCAACTCCACTCCAACTTCAATCCACATCCTCATATACTACAACCAGACCACACCAACACAATACTACAACATCACTCTCCCACTTCACCATCATACAGCAACCCTTCACAACACCAAAATCACAAAACTCACACAAAACCAGCATCAGAAACAATTGCAAGCAGCAGCATCAGCCAAGCAACACCAGCAACTATAGCAGTAGTCCAGCAGCAGCAAAACACCCCTCCTTCCTTCATCTTCCCTTCTCCTACATTCTAGGACCCCCTGGAGGTATAATCTCGCATCCAAACTCAGTTCTTGCTCAGTTCGGGTTAAATAGCTGAAAGTTACTGTTTTATTTGTGACATTGTGCTAGTTTAGGCAAATTTGAGTGAGACTTGACCAAGAGGTGGTTTTGAACGTTAGAGTAGCCTTATTAGGGGTATGTGAGACCAGTTAACCAAAGATTGTCCCATATTTCACCCATATACCAGATTTGTTATACTTGGCGTAATTTAGCAATTTTGTCGACTTTGGATCTTTCTGGAAACTGCCACAACCCAGGACCTCCTAAAATGAAATTGACTTGACAGTAGGATGTGCAGGCAAATAGGAACCAGTACCTAAAACCGTAGCCCAAACCACCAAACCCCGGCCGCAGATTTATTCCCCCTGGCCGCAATTTGTGGCTAGACCAGGGTGGAACTGCTTCGTTTTGCGTGCACAGCCCTATTTCATGTAAAATTGACCCCCTGTATGTCTAGTTTTGACTGTTTCCAGTTAGGAAAAAATATGGGTTTATTTTCATGAGTTGGTGTATGATTTACCACTTGATTTCGTATGGATTTTGGGTATTTGGGGATTCGTTTCTGTCGGGTGGCGTTTGAACGCCAACGACCAGTAAGCATTGACTGTGTTTGCACGCAAGGTGATAGGTTTTTACTTATTGGCGTAACGTGCACCATTTTGGCTTCCGACATGGTTTTCATGTGTTTTAGCATGTGATATTCTTGTAGGTACTCACGTGATGTCGAAGCGTTGGAGATGCAGATGGCGACATCGGCACCGGCACATATGAACAAGGTGAGTAGATTTATATCTACGGGGAGAAGTCGGGTGGATGGCGTATAGCACCCCCGCAGTCCGAGGTGATATATACGGATGCGTATACACACCTACAAATTATTATATGTTGTTTGGGAATTATTTGATGTTTAGGATGGATAATTGATGGACTTGGATGATTTAGTATCGCGAAACCCTAGGTAGTAGGTACACTACACATATATATACACACATACATGAACACACATACATACTCGCATACATCCTTATTACATATGTGGTTATGGGATTCTATATAGATATGTGTTCATGAGGGTATGGGACCACGTGTTCACATACGGATTTGAGGATGATACGTGGGATTGAGATGAGTCGATGAGAGTTGATATGAGATTATGATGTCGGTGATTGGCAGAATTTGTACTTGATATACGTCCTTATATGATAGCGGTTCTTGATGACGATGCCATGTACATAGTGATACATATATTTTAGATGATCGACATGTGATTATGATATGAGATAGGATATGATATGATATGAATATGACAAGATATTTATGATAGGCCGCCTTGGGCGTTGTGTACTCCTTGAGATGATATGTGCTGATGATATCGTTTTTGCTAGAGGCTGTAAATCAGAAGCTGGATTATGATTATATTGACGATATATGATGATGATATTGATTTATACGAGACTGTCGATCAGTGATCAGATCTTGATTATAGTGATGATGTTAGCATTGTACTAGACATAGGTCAATACCCAGATAATGATATTTGATAAGAGAATACTTGATGAATAATATGACAATGTGATATTGACCCGTACCCAGATTGGGGATGCCGTACGACGGATTTACGTACGAGCTATAAATTGATGTTTGATCCACACTCTTGATTTGGGAATAACTGATTATAGAGATATGTTATCGGATATGATAATATCGAGGCGGGATCACCGACTATATATATAGGTATTTATATGTATCGACTCAGAGTTTAGGCGGTTTCCCTTACCTACTGTTAGCTTTAGCTCAGCCTTGTAGTGGTGTAGCTATATGACTTTTATGACCTTAGATGCAGTTTAGTGATCATGGTGTTCAGTATTTCAGCTCCCGCATATTATTATTGTTGTTCTGCATCGCATACTGTTATGATTCATATTTCATTGTTGATATCCTGCTGTTAGGACACCAGCACCATTACCGATGATGCGTATGCACCACGTACACTTATTTGCCGGCTCACACACATCTTCATCGGTAATTGCCATGTCACGAACACTTAGAAAATATTATTGCTTGATTTAGCTTGTTAGCTAGTAGTGACATGATATTAGTGTACTTTCCTTATATGCCAGTTTGACATTGTAGTTATTATTTGTCACATCATGCATACTGTTGTTCATTATATGCCGCATTCATGGATTCTCATGCTTATATTCATGATTTACATGCTATTGATGACTTGGATTTCCATGATATTTTCTGGATTTGGAGGAAAACCGCTAAAATATATATAAACTGCTTTCACTCTTTTTAATAAAAATGCGGTTTTCCCATGATGTATGAGTCGTCCACCATGAGTTTGCTGACAGATTTCGAGACCCGATTCGAGGAGTGGAGGAACCGTTTCGGATACATGGTGGGCCCGGTGCAGTACCCCGGGGCAAGAAGATCGCAGGAGATGGTGTTGAGCCGGCAGGGGAGCACGACCGACCGGTGATATTACCCGACACGTCGGATATCCGGAGGATACCGTCGTAGTCATGAGATGGATGGTAGGGGCCGATCTGGACTGACAGCGCCCTGGATATTTGATTGAGACATTGAGATTTTGAGGTATTTAGGTACAGAGATTGTGATACAGAGATATCGAGATATTGAGATTTATGTTTTGTGCCGATGCTAGGCACTGTTTTATGCTGATTCCATTATGATACCTCATTTTAAAAATACAGAAATCTCACAATGTTACAAAAGCAGTTTTCTTCTGGATTTGCATTCTGTTTCATGCATTCATACATTGTTGCATGCATTCATACATCATTCATATGATATATTACCACCTGATGCACTGACACAGACACATGGGTTTACACTTGGGTTAGATATTTACCCTAGACATGGTTAGAGATTGCTGGTTATATATTTGAGGATTAGATATATTATGATCGTATGATCTAGGATTGCGTCATACATGCGATTTTCTGTTCGTAGATCTTTTTCTACTCACGAGTTGACAACTCACCCCCGTTGTGCCCCAGTTTCTTGCAGGTTGCCGTATAGGTTCCATTACGGCTTTGCGGGCACGGTTTCTTTTCGGGTGACTTGCTATCCGCTAGTAGGTGGGTTATTGTATCATACCCATCATTATACATTGTATATTATATTTCAGTTGTATCTAGAAGTTCCATCAACCAAACATGTACTTATTTGAGATAGAGACCAGTAATGTTTATTCTTTCGACCTTAGAGTCACGTGTTATATTTCGATGGGTTTCTGCTGGTTGAGTTTCATTCTGCTGTCATCCTCGCCTTTAGGAGTTGTATATTATGTTGCTTACAGGTTGTTTTGATATGGTTCTTCCTACACTCTACTACTTCTCTTGGTTTAGATTTCTGGGTTTGGCTTACTTAGCTTACGTACGCTTTGAGACGTTCGTAGTCTAAGTGCCGGTCATGTTCCGTATTTTCGGGTCGTGACAGTCTTCTTCCTTCGCATTCATTTGTACATATTTTTGCATTTGCATATTTATTTGAAAACCCATAAAAATTTGAAAAAATTTCAAAAATTATAAAAATAATTGTATTCAATTTTGGCTAATTGACTTGAGTTTGACTAATAGGTTAACTGGGTAGGAACAACTAGGTCTTAGACTTAGTGAATTAAAAACCCTAAACATAACCTTCTTTAAAGTTTAACGGTAGAAAGTATATGCCTTGTAGATTATTTAGAAATAGGCAAATTTTGGGTTCACTTCTTGGGTTAAGTCAAAATGAGGGAAGAGTATTGATGTTCTCATTAGAGTATAAGTTTGAAAAATAGTTCCTAACTTAAGTCTAGATTCTGAGAACGTATACCCTACAATTTGCACCATCACGAACCTTGAAACTTGGAATAGTAGAAGAGACCTTGAAATGCTCTTATCTAAAGTCCTTAGTACAATGAAAAAAAAATACAAGTGTGAATAAAGAATAAAAAAATGGACACTGGTTTTTTGTGATTACTTAAGGCTGCAAAAATAGAAAAAAAATTTAGCAAGGGTGCCTTATCACCTAGTACCTTAGACCAACTGGTTTGGGAGTCACTGCTAAAAGCCTTGGGTGTTGCAAAACTAGGAAGTACGCTTTAAAGTGCTAACACATCTTGTAATCGGTTGTTGGTACCTCAAGAAGTATTAACGGTCGCATGAAGGATGTGTAAGCAAAATTCTATTAAAAATTCACTAATTAATAAATGCTTTGGACAATGGACGAGAGTACGATTGCTTGATTTGAATTTCCAAGTGTAGGGGTGATCTATACACACACGTGGGGATATGTGATTAGAGTTTAGATAAGAGAAAGGAATGAAACATAGAACTTGTATCTTTTGTAGAGTTGATAGAAATTCCTAAGTAGAGATGAAACCCTAGAAGGAAGACTTAAGAGATGCCGAAAGCTAAGTAGGTTTACATAACATATATAATCTTAAGTTAAATAATGAGGAAGTGTGAAGAATGTGGGTGGATAATTTGCGAGTCAAAAGATAATAGAATTCCTTGTTAGAGAACTTAATTGGAGAACAAAAGTCAATGGGCCGAGTTGATAGGATTTTGTGGGTGTAATCCGCTGAAAACCCTCAGGAGACAACACTCCTCCTACTAGGGACACCTAGAGGTTTAACGGCTTGTTGCACGTGCTCAGTGCAATCGCGTTTCCCTGCGAAAATGCGGTTAGGATTTTAGTGAATAAAAATAAGTTTGCTCGAGGACGAGCAAAAGATAAGTTTGGGGGTATTTGTTCATACTATAATATTGCATTATTGTACTCCCCATTTTCATTCATTTTATAAATAAACAGGTACTCTTGACGCACGTTTGTTGCATATTACAGGATATAGGTTCTTGGAGCGAAAACAATGAAACAGACAAAAGTTGATACAAAAATAGGGACTTTTGACCAACAAGTAGAAGGACCCTAGTCAAGCCTAGACAAAGAACAATTCACAAGTGTACAAGGCAACGCATGGTCCGAAATGTCAAAGGAAACAGTTAAAAGACCACTACAAGTTTCACTGAAGATCTGGAGAAGACCAGAAGCCAAAGGGAGAAAAGAACTATGGAAATATAAAGCCCAATGTATAAAGAACCAACCCAGGAAGTTTGGTAAGATGATCTCACCAAAGGGCCGCGGAACCGCGGCCCAAGCCCCTTAATGCCGCGGTTCCACGGCCATTTAAAGCCCGTGTCGGTGTATTTTTCTTGTGTCGGTGCGTCGGTGCGGGGGTTTGGATTTTTCGTGGGCAAATCTGTAATTGCACATGTGCGAATCCCGTAACCCTAAATTCTCTTGTTTGCTTATAAATTGTAATAAAAAATTGTAAAACCCTATGCCTCTTTTCAATCAATAAAATTCAGAATTGTTGGGAGTTCATTGAGATCTGTTCTGTATTGCTTGGAGGGAGCCATCAAACTAGTAAGTTAATTTTATTTCTTTGTTTTAATTCTATTAATTAGTTGTCTTTTCATCCCCTAATGAGCGAGTAATCTCCTCGCTTGTTAGGGTTAGCCTTAGGGAAAGGTTTGAGAGATGAGCTCTCTCACCCCTTTCATGCCATCCACACCTAAGAGTTAGAACTCCATGCATGCACGCACAACCGCTCCCTACGGCATCCTACCCATCGAGGTAACGATGAACCGTAGTATAAAGGGCCGGTTGCGCGTGTTTTCCATGAGGGTTAGGGTAATTATCGATAAAGGAAGGATAAGAATCTAGAGGAAGAAACATCTTCCCAAAAGATTCTAATCCACTTTATTGATAATTACACCAACATCTAGTAGATCAAAAATAGGGCAATGAAAGCGGTGAGGAAACCTTTAATCTCCAAACTTCCCCTAAACCTAACCCTAGCAAGACTTTAATTTAGATTAATCTAGTTTAGTGATAGATCTAGGTTTTAGATTAAACCAACCAAAACAACATTTGGAATCAACTCGTAAAAACACGTTAAGGAAATTACCCATCTCTGTGGATCGACCCGTACTCACCGGCTAGCTGCAAAGCGACGCCGTTTCTGATTGCGGTAAACAAGTATTTTTGGACAAATCAGTCGGACCTTACGAGGTTCTGAAGAGGATGAGTGCTGTAGTTTATGGTTTAGTACTTCCATCAAGTTTTCCTGAGGTGTATCTGGTGTTTCGCATTTAGCTGCTTCGCAAATATCTTCACGATCCTTCTCACACGACCCTACATCAGACCTTACCGCTTGAGCCGGATTTATCCTGCACAGTGCAGCCAATCACTATCCTTGATAGGCAGGCAAAGAAACTACGATCGAGAGTACTTCCATCTATAAGGATTTTCTGGCGAGGGACGAAACGCGAGGAGAGTACTTAGAAGACCGAGGTTGTGATGCGGGAGGAATTTCCACATCTTCTTAGGGTACGTCTAGTTAAGTTTTAAATTCGGGGACCGAATTTTCTTAGGGGGGAATATTGTAACATTCGAAATTTTGGAAAATAAATAAATTTAATTAATTAAATAATAAAAATGCCAATTTAAAAATTTATTAAAACAAAATAGGACTTTTTCATAAGAGGTTTATAAAACAATTTAAATTAAAATTTTAGTGTGCAACATAAATAAGTTATAGGGGTTTTAGTGATGAATTTAGCTTCTTTTTAATAAAATGGTGTTTATATAATAGCATAGATAGTGAAGGGTCTTTTTGTAAAAATTAGGAAACATGTGTAAACTTGAAATTTTGGAGGGTGTATGTGTAAAAAGGGTTTGGAAATGTTTTGGTTCAGAAATTCCTCAAAATAGCACAAATTAGGTGTTATCTTATACTTCCACCTCACTCTTGCATGAAAATCCCACCTTCTCTCCTTATTACACCACCTTCTTGCATGAAACAAGCACACCCTTAATTATTGACACCTCCTTCTACACCTCCATCACTCTCTTTATCCTATACTTAGTGTTCAGACCACTTAGCCAAATTAATAGTCAGAAACAAATCAAAGTAAGAAAGAAAGAAAACACTTGAGCTCACAAAAGAAAATTAAAGAGAAGAGAAAAGAGAAGAAGAACTAGAAGCTAATGAGTTCACCATCAAGCTTGGAGTGAAGGACTTAGAATATCTTAGAGGAAGTCTTTCAACCATCCTCAGTAGGTATAATTCTTAATTCAGTAGGTTTTAGTTCTGTAATTTAGAAAATTTTAGAAATCGGATATCGGAAAAGTTTGTATTTTAAGACAAACTTAGCTCTGTAATAATCTGCTGTTAGTAAGAGTAAAATCAACTTAACAAAACAATTCTAAAATGATATAATTGGAATATAGAGCAAACCATAGGACCACGACACCAAGGGGCCGGTTTTTGGCCGGCGGCCATGGGGAAAAATCCGGCGTCGCCGGCCAGGTAGGAAGCTAGGGTGTTTTGGTTGGTTGGGTAGGTTTCAGTGTTCAATTTTGACCATTTTGGGGTTATTTAAACAATTTAGTTTCACTATAAATAGAATCTGGAAGTTAATATCGGTAAAGTTATCTAAGAAATCAAAATACGACCTGGGTAATGAATATCGCGATCTGTTTCTCTAGCGATACAGGTTATAGTTAAAATCTGGTTAGTATAAATGTTTGATAGGTTGCGATGATCATACTTAGTATAGCTAATACATAAAACTAGTATTTTCGTGTTTTCATCGTATCGGGGTTGGTCGTTTCTTATACAAGTTAATTGCAATAATAGATTCGAATACAGAAACTTTGGAGGCCGCAAGGAAAGGAAATGGATTGGTGATCTGGGTTGATTCGTCGTATTCCGGTGAGTAGACAAAACATCTACCGGGGGATTTTGTATGGATGTCGTGATACGCCCGTAGTTAAGTTTGAATAAACATAGGCTTTATATGCTAAATTAATCATATGCATTCAAATAGATATATATATATATATATATATATATATATATATATATATATATATATATATAAACTGCCATGTTAATAAGTGTTAGAACACTGCACAGTTATCGACGAGTTATGCTGCACCTGCACATATTTACATGTTACACTACACCTAGTCGATATTACCATGTCACTTTCACACTTAGCAAATTTCTTGTTAAAATGATTCTTATCATATTTTACACATAATTAATAGTAGTAAATTGCATCATTAATATCATGCTTAGTATCTGCGTATTCCATGTTGATATAAGAGATAAATGTATTATTGAGGATTTATGGTTTTGAGTTTTAAATACTAGTGAAAGGATTCAATGATTTTATGATAATTGTGACATGTCCAACATGAATGTCATTTTTTGATTTGGTTTTATTCCGAACCGGGTGGGGTAGCTATACGGTTGCGGAATTTATTACGTATATCCGAGCTGGGTGAGGTAGCTATACAGCCAGATCATGGTGCACCCGGTCGGGGCCGAGGGGTAGGGGCCGCAGTTTAGGCGGTGAGCCTAACGAGGATACTCGATACCGGAGTCAGTGGTAAACACGGCGGATATCCAGGTGATACCGACCGGTGTTATTGATTGACAGGATCGTTCGGGGAACGATGCCTGATGAAACACCGAAGATTTGTGTCGATGATGGACACGGGAAGAAAATGAACCTTATTTGGAAAAAAATTAATGAGATTTCAGTTTTGGATTTATATATTGAACATTACAAATTTATGCTCCCACATGTTAGTATGCATCATATTCATCATTGTTGATATTAGTTGTAGATCGGCATACTAACATTATCAGCCGTTATATGTTAATTATATTCACTGAGTTGGCAACTCACCCCCGTTGTGCCACAGTTCTTTGCAGGAATCGAGTGGGCATATAGTAGCAGACAGATCCACTTATCGGTTTATCGCTCTTTTGCTAGGTGGGTTACCTATGTAGTAACCTACTCTTTTGGTATTGTATATTGAATCTAGAGTTTCTCCATCAGACCCTGTATAATGACTTAGAACGATATGTATATTATTTCCACAGATAAGATCGTTTGGTTGTATTAAATAATGTTTCATTTATTTATGTCTGAGATTCTTCTTTAATTTTATATTATGATTTTGTATTGAATTCCACTGTTAATATTGTTGCTCCCAACTAGGGATGCAACCACACTTAACATTTTATACTTGTGTAATAATTTAACTTTATAAACTGAAATTTTACTTAAAACTAATTTTCCATATAAAGAATTCCGCAAAAAGGATTTTGATCTTGGTTTTCGGCTTACTTGGATTGTGTGAATATCTTTAGATATTATACAATCTAAGTGCCGGTCACATCCAACTTCGGGGCATGACAACTTTGAAGTGTTTAGTGGCCTACTCACTTTGTTGAGGGAGACCGCTTCACTTCGGGTATTTGGCGGGTAGTTTGCCGTACCCGTAGGGGTCTAGGATGGGGTAGTGGCTATTCATCACAACTGTGTAATCCGTCTTTTGTTGCAGGCTCTAAACAAACGCGGATTGCTTGCAAATCCAATAAAGTTCATATGAGATCTGGAATGCCTATTATTGCGTCAGACGAATGTATAATATCTATATATGATGGCTATTTAGATGTCACTTATGTTTTACACCCGTACTAGCCCAGCCCCCACTCTGCCGTTAGTTAAGTAACCTAACGGGTGATGACGGGACCTAGTGGCGAATGCGGATGGCATAAGAGAACGATGTTTTTTCGTTGTTTTCTGCAATGATAGGTTAATGATGGGACGCATTATTTATAATGCAAAGAAAATAAACCAAAAAGTTGAATCGTTGGAACAATTTAAAAGAAACCACTCGGTTATTTTAAACAGTTGATATTTTTAATTGCGGAGCTTTAACCACTCCTTTTAAAAAAAGCTTTCAGGTTCCATCGGTCATATCAAGTTCACTACGTTCACGGTTTCGCCAAAACCATCCGTATCACTCCGTCATTTCATTTGGGTATTCAGTAGTATTCAAGCTATGCATTTTGGCCAAAGTCAAGGCATAGTGTTTGGTAGCAGCTGGGTATTCATTTGTTGCATAGATAGATGAGTTAGTTTGGGACAGTCGTATTATCATTTGACCAAAGTCAGGTGTATGTACGGATGGGTTCAAATTGACAAGATAATGACGGGTAGAACTTGACATGTGACTTATGACATTTTGACTAAAGCCAAGGTCATAAGAGCATGGAACAAAAACTTATATCGGGAATTTCTAAAGAAACTGAAATTTGCAAAGAGATGCATACCATTTGGAGTTTGATGAATGTTGGTAGGATTCCTTCAACATTATCATACGATGACATTTGGATCCCGATCCTACTGTGAGTATAAGCTACTCATCAGGATATTCGTCACTTAACGATCAATGCTATAAACCAAGTAGGTGTCAAGAAAGGTGTCAGCGGGATTACGCCCCCAGAGAAAAGAGGTTATTTAATTAAGGAACTTCGTGAAAGCGTTGGAAAACCTCCCTCGAAGTACCGACACCAGCCTGGCTGAACGGTTAAGCAAGTATTGTACAGTGAGAATAGTCCTGGCTAATTCTTCTTTTATGGTTTGAGGAAGGATTCGAGAAACAGTGGGAGCCATCCAGTTTAGATAAATTAAAAACCACTCTAAACTTGCAAGAGCATCATGCTAAAGAGTTTTCTTCTCTCTCTCCTAATTGCAGCGACCTTGAAAATGACTGGAATTAAGTTACTTTTAGAGAAAAATATACTGACAGGGCCAAACTATAAAGATTGGCTGCGGAATGTCAAAATGGCTTTGACCTATGACAAATTGGGGTACGTCCTCACCGCTAAGGCACCTGCAGTCCCAGGTCCCAAATCCAGTAATACGGATAAGGAAATCCGCAAAACCTGGGAGTATGATTGCGCGAAAGCCAAGTGCATCATGCTTGCCTCGATGAACAATGAACATTAGAGGAGGCATGAGGATATGGAACTAGATGCCATATTTATCCATACAAAGAAACTTTATGGAGAGCAATCACGTATAGCAAGATACGAGACCTCTAAGAACTTGTTTCGAGCGAGGTTGGCTGTCGGATCATTGGTAGGAGAACATGTCCTAAAGATGATTGGCTACATAGAAGAGCTCGTAGACCTAGGGATGACTTTGGATAATGAGCTCTATAAAGACCTTATTCTCCAGTCCCTTCCTTCCACCTACGCCCAGTTTATTCTGAACTTCAACATTCAAAGAAAAGAAGTTGAACTTCCGGAACTCCTTAACATGTTGAGGAGTGCAGAGGGCACTTTGCAGAAGGCAAAGGAAACAGCCGCTATGTTTGTTAGCGGTGCTTCTTCTTCCAGGTCCAAGGCTAGGGCCAAAGGAAGGAAAAAGAAGGCCGCCACCAAACCTAGAGGAGGTGTAAGTAAGGTGGGAGGGAAGGGAAAGAAAAAGTTTGCGGTACCGATAGTGGCCCAGGATGAGTGCTTCCATTGTCACAGGAAAGGGCACTGGAAAAAGGATTGCAAGGCGTGGAACGCCTAGAACCAGGAACCGAAGCAAGCTGTGGCTTCGACTTCAGGTGTGTTTGTAACTGAGAATTGTTTGTCAATCAACTCTACTTCCTGGGTATTGGATACCGGATCAGGATCTCATATTTGCAATTCATTGCAGGCACTGAGAAACCGTAGAGTGCTGAAGGATGGTGATATGAACCTGATGGTTCCTAACGGAGATAGCGTGGGAGCTGTGTCTGTAGGGGATTATCACCTGGGATTGACGAGTGGACACATTTTGGTTTTATAACTGTTTTTGTGTACCCAGCTTAACATGTAATATCATATCTGTTTCCTTGTTATCAAATAAATGTTAAGATTTCACGTTTGTAAGTGGTGTTGTTAACATCCACCTTAATCATAGTTTGATTGGGTCCGGTACACTGGAAAACGGTTTATATGTGTTAAACCAACTCCAAATTTTCAATGTCCAGAACACACTAAAAAGAAAGTCTCCAGATTTAAATAAAGCTTTCTTATGGCATTGTAGACTGGGTCACATCAATGAGAGAAGGTTGACTAAGTTACATAGAGTAGGATATTTGGACTCGTTCGAATATCAAACTTATACCACTTGTCAATCTTGTCTCAAAGGAAAGATGACAAAGACTCCATTTACTGGACATGGAGTAAGAGCGAGCGAGCTCTTAGGACTCATACACAGCGATGTATGTGGTCCAATGTCTACACATGCAAGAGGTGGTTTTTCCTATTTCATTACTTTCACGGATGATTACTCAAGGTACGGATTCATTTATCTGATGAAACATAAATTCGAGGCTTTTGAGAAATTCCTAGAGTATAAGAATGAAGTAGAAAACCAAACCGGCAAAAGTATCAAGACACTATGATCTGATCGAGGTGGTGAATACTTGAGTGCCGAGTTCTTAGGTTACCTAAAAGAGAAAAGAATTCTCTCTCAGCTTACTCTTCCATACACTCCACAGCATAACGGTGTATCGGAGAGACGGAATCGAACCCTATTAGATATGGTACGTTCTATGATGAGTAATGCTGAGTTACCGCGATCTTTTTGGGGTTATGCGCTAGATTCCGCGGCATATCTTCTGAACAGGGCTCCTACCAAGACTGTGCCTACCACCCCATATCAGATGTGGAGTGGGAAGAAACCCCATCTTCAGCATATGAAGATTTGGGGATGTCCAGCTTTTGTTAAAATGCAGTATGTGGACAAGCTCGAGGCATGATCAGTAAAGTGTAAGTTTGTGGGATATCCAAAGAACTCCAAGGGATATTATTTCTATTACGCAGAGGAACAAAAGATTTTGTTTCTCGTAATGCCCATTTTCTAGAACAGCAGTTTTTAGAAAAGGAAATAAGTGGGAGCGAAATAGAACTGGAAGAAATTCCAGAACCACAAACTAATACTGAAAGTTTGGTAGAACCATTAGTTCAAGAAGAACAGGACATTTCCGCACCCCTCCGCTGGAGTAGTAGGCCGTCTCATCCGCCTGAAAGATACTTCGGTTTTGTCATAGATGGGGATAGAGAGGATTGCATCATAGATGATGATGAACCTACTAGATTCCAGCAGGCCATCCAGAGCGGCGACTCGGTACGATGGCTAGATGCAATGCGGACCGAAATGGAGTCCATGTACACCAACAAAGTATGGACTTTGGACTTTGCTCCAGATGGGGTAAAACCCCTAGGATGCAAATGGATCTTCAAGAAAAAGATTGGTGTAGATGGACAGGTGGAAACCTATAAGGCTAGACTTGTTGCAAAGGGTTTTTGTCAAAGACCTGGTTTGGACTATGACGAAACTTTTTCTCCAGTGGCTATGATCAAATCCATTCGGGTCCTTCTTGCTATTGCAGCCTTCCATGATTATGAAATCTGCCAGATGGATGTAAAGACGGCTTTTCTGAATGGAAATTTAGAAGAGTGCGTCTATATGGATCAGCCAGAGGGTTTCAATCAGAGTGGGAGTAGCGGGAAAGTATGCAAGTTTCTTAAATCCATTTATGGATTAAAGCAGGCATCGCGGAGTTGGAACATCTGTTTTGATGAAATGGTTAAAGAGTATGACTTTATCAAAAATCCAGATGAACCATGCATATATGGTAAAGTTGTAGCAAGAACTGTCGTATTCCTCGTCTTGTACGTGGATGACATTCTATTGATAGAAAATGACATTCCTATGCTACAATCTATCAAAGGATTCTTGTCACATAGGTTTTCCATGAAAGACCTGGGTGATGCCGTTTACATTCTGGGGATCCGGATCTATCGTGATAGATCCAAGAGGATGTTGGGACTTTCACAGTCCAGGTATATCGACCCTATACTGAAAAGATTCAGTATGGAAGATTCTAAGCGCGGTAATCTACCGGCTTGTCACGGAATCACCTTATCCAAAGAGATGTCTCCCAAGACTGATTTGGAAAGGGAACGCATGTCTATTATACCCTACGCTTCTGCGGTAGGCTCTATAATGTTTGCGATGTTGTGCACCAGACCAGATGTAGCTTACGCACTGAGCGTGGTAAGCCGGTATCAGTCAGACCCAGGGGAGAAGCACTGGATAGCAGTAAAAAACATTCTCAAGTACCTGAGAAGGACTAAGGAGATGTTCTTAGTTTACGGCGGAAAAGACCTCAGGATGGAGGCCTTTGCTGATTCCGGCTTCCAGAGTCATAAGGACGATTCCAAGTCCATGTCAGGTTATGTCTTTACCCTCAATGGAGGGGCGGTGTGCTGGAAGAATTCCAAGATGGACACCGTTACTGACTCGACGATGGAAACAGAGTATATTGCTGCTTGCGATGCCGCAAAAGAAGCGGTCTGGATGAAGAAGATCCTAACAGAACTTCAGGTGGTTCCTAACATTGTTGATCCAATACCTTTGTATTACGACAACAACGGAGCAATAGCTTTAGCGCAGGAACCAAGGTCCCATCAGAAGTCTAGACACATCGTAAGGCAGTATCACCTGATCAAGGAGATCATTGATCGTCGAGAGATCGAGGTTCGGAGAATTCCTACTGAAGAGAAAATTGCTGATCCATTCACGAAGGCCCTACCTCAGATTCAGTTCGAGTGGCAACTAGAGATCATCGGTCTTCGGTATGCCAGTACATGGCCCTAGTGCAAGTGGGAGATTGTTAGTGTATATGCCCTAGGGACCATTATTGTATCATACTAGTTTGTATATTACTTAATGGAAGCTTAGGATATTCACATGTATATAACAGTCTTGCTAAACATGGTAGTATGCTGCTTGGTTTTTTCTATCTTAATATGTGAGTATACGTATTGATAGAGCTCTTAGGATCTTGATTGACTACCAGCGTTGTGATGGCAGTCACACTAGTGGGGGCTGGGTAGTTTACAAGCGTATCCTTATTCAGGTCCCTAGTCGTAGGATTATCGAGACAGGGCATCGATACTCCGGAGTAGACTAGTGTATACGCTTCTCATCCTAGTTGGGGAGATGGTCTGTCCTACAGCCGTCAGTACGTGGTACTGGAGATAGTATGCAGGTGCTCGTTAGGTTACGGGTACACCGGACAGGACTCACAGGGAACTGTTGGTTGGTTTTATACAAGTCGTTAGTTAACAGTTCCCAGGTGACATGAGTACAGCATAGTCCGTAGACTTGACACTGCTACTTCTCCTCGAGCGTGTCCCATTGTTCTTAGATTGCTACCCTACCACGGCTCAAAGGAGTCGGGCAAACAGGTAGCAGTTGGGTGCAGTCCCGAGCACTTGGAGGCAGTGGCGGTTAGACAGGATTCATCTCTCCTGGTATTGGGAGTTGATATCGCGCTGTGTAAGAGAGCCATTACGCAAAGTCCCTAGCCAGGGCAAGCGAGATTTGCTGGTTGGTTCCAGTAGTTTCTCAAGGTGTAATGGGCTTCACTCCGACACGACTTATACCGCTATTAGGGGACTAACGCTTGCCACCCCCTAGGCCCAATATGCGATAGTCTTAGACGAACAGACCGGACTGTACATAGATTGTCACATCAGACTCAGTAGGAGTTCGGATGGGATTCCTCATCGGCCTTCTAATCGACATCTACATGGGGACCGTTACGTACAGCTAGTGCCGCTTGCGTTCTGTGGTTAAACCCACTGCCAGCGTAGTAGTCGAGTCTCTAGAGTCCCACACAGAGAGTTTCCCTACTCCAGGAGAAACAATATAGAGGTCGTATGGTTTTACGACAAGGGTTCGGACACATACGTGTGTTTACGCACGTACGACATCCGGACAGTTTTTACTAGTCGGCTTTGGTTTAAGCCAGTTTCTAGCATCCGGTTATTGGATTTATACAGTCTAAAGTTTTTCCGTGTTCGCACGGATAGGAGGGGCGTTCTCGTAATTACGCGAGAAGCTTCTAGAAGGTTGGTGACTTGGGGGTTAAGGTGGCATATGCATTAAATGAGATTAGTGAGTCATTTGTGTGATTCATCCATGTCATTAATGCATCATAAATACTTAATGACTCATGGAGATGAATCACCCATTTATATTTATGGAGCATGGATGTTAAATAATTTATTTGATTTATCTTCATATTATTTATGCTTCATATATATTATGATAAATCATTATCTCATCTCATTCTCTTGCTCACTTTCTCTCTCCTCAAGCTCTCTCTCTTCAAACCCTAATCCCCCCCCTCTCATGTGTTGAGACCAAGGATTAGAATAGACTACTTAATCCTTAACCATTCTCTATATCACCTAGGTTACTTAGATTAGCACTTTAAGAAACCTAGTTACCTCAAGTTAGTGGTAAATCTTGAAGTAAAACTCTCGGGTGGATCATCTACTACATAGAGAAGGCCGGAGAGGACGTGGAGAACGGAAAGACGAAGGACACGGTTCATTAGGTATAATCACTTATCATAGTAGTTAACACTTCTATGGTTTCTTGTTAGTTATAGTTTAACAA